>JXTC01000267.1:264097-303082 GCA_002914845.1 Trema orientale
CGGAGTTTCTGAGGTATACACTACAAACTTGGTTCTTTGAAAGGCGAACATTGGCAATGGAATCCAATAAACCATTAGCGAAAAAGATTGAAAAGAAGTTGGAGGACCGTATTGAGGCTGCGAAGACTTTGATTGTTCAGCCTCTCAGCCACTATGAGTTTTATGTCATGGACGGTGACAGAGACGGTCAAGTTAACTTACAGACAAAGACTTGTACTTGTAGGAAGTTTGATTTGACAGGTCTACCATGTACGCATGCATTGGCGGCTACACTAAGTCAGCGCATCAATCCATACTCCTTGTGTTCCCGGTATTATACAGTTGATGCATAGCTGCACTCATATGCAGATACTATATATCCAGTGGGAAATGAAGAAGATTGGGATATACCCGATGATATTAGCAGACGTATCATTGATCCACCTCCTTATAAACTGAAGGCTGGCCAGCCGAAAATGAAACGTAGAAAGTCGAAAGGGGAGAAGATGAAAATACAACGCCATTGTAGCCGTTGCGGGGGAAAGGGCCACAATCGGGCAACTTGTATATACATGATGCCAGCAGCTTCAACAAAATAATTTTCTTTGTATTTTAAACAACACCTGACATCAATGTTGTACTGTTAAATAATATTTTATGATGTTAAATATAATGTTCATCGGAACTGAATCGAAATGCAGTCGAAATGCAGTCGAAAAGGCATCGAAAAGGCATCGAAATGTTGTCGAATTGCATCGAATTCGAGTACTTTATCTATGAAATGAGTCAAAACTGCAAAAGTCGAAATGTCATCGAAACTGAATCGAAATGCAGTCGAGTTGGTCAATTTTGTCCGTAAGTTTAACATTTATGCATCGAAGTGGAATCGAATTGGCGTCGGAATGGCATCGAAATGTAATCGAATTGCATCGAATTCGACTGTTTTATCTATGAAATGAGTCGAAACTGCATAAGTCGAAATGTCATCGAAAATGTGTCGAAATGTCATCGAAATGTCATCGATTGTGTCGAAATGTCATCGAAATGTCATCGAATTTGTCGGAATTTTCTTGGAATTTTGTTGAAAATGAGTCGAAATGCGTCTAATTTATTCTATGTTTAGTAATTTGAAAGTAGCATATTACATCGTTACCTGACTAAACATCCATATCTTATTGACTACACTTTAAGTTTATTCTACGGCATGTCCTTTTGTTAAGTTTATTCTATGTCCTTTTGTTAAAGCATGTTGTTAAAGCATGTCCTTTTGTTAAACCCAGTATTAAGAATAATGTAAACTTGCACAAAGCATAAGAGCAAAACCAGAAAATATACAATTATGAAAAGTGCAGTTTTATTGATATTATAGAGGATTACATCAAGATAATCTATAGAGGATTGCATCAAGATAATCTACATTACTAGAAGCTCAGGTAAACTAAAAGAAAATGTCTACATTACTAGTAATAAAAGTCCCCGATCAGAACCCAGTCCTAAGAACGACTGATCGGCAACTCTGCTATCCCTAAGAAGGAGGGAGGGGAAGTAGCGATAACGAACGCACCCTTATGGCACGTTCGTGGGGAGAAGTCTCCAAGTTCAAAGCAGGACCTCCCCCCACTGGAGCTCCCGATACCAGGATTCGAAGGAATCCAAGGTATATACGGGGAGAGGATGTTAGGAACTCATGTGTGAGAGCAGCTCCGCATAATAGGTCCTTTAGCTGCCAATGATAGGCTCTTGCCGAGAAGCTGAAGACACTTTGCTTGGAAGAGAAACTATCTGCGGCTTTGATTGATGGCCAAGGATCATAGAAAACCATTTTTGGTAAAAGGAGGAACTTGGAATTGAAAGGCATACAATCCTTCAACAACTAGTCTCGAAAGAAGGCAAAGCTTACGAGTTTTGCATGAAAGGATTTGAGATATTAAGGTTCTGCTTCTTACTGAATACTTATAGCCCTAAGATTAGTTCATGTTTTGAGAAGGGGAATAACCCTAAAAAACGAAGGAAACCTATTGGTCGATAAAAAAGGTAACGGTTGAGGAAAATTAAATATGCTATTAAAGATTCATTGGAAAAGTACAAAATATTTAAAGACTCATGCATGCATGAGTCTAATCATCGAATATTGTGCATGGTCAAAGATGAAAAAAAAGTAAACATGTATTACTGGTTTCTTTTACCCGTTCCCGAGTGTCTGGTTTTGTCCGTATGTTGAACATAAATGCATCGAAATGGAATCGAAATGGCATCGAATTGCATCGAATTCGAGTACTTTATCTATGAAATGAGTCGAAACTTCATAAGTCGAAATGTCATCAAAACAGAATCGAAATGGTGTCGAAATGGACAATGTTATCCATATTTTCAACAAAATACTTGGAAGATACATGGTGTCGAAATGGCTTCGAATTGACATCGAATTTCATCGAATTCTACTGTTTTGTCTATGCAGCGAGTCGAAACTGCATAAGTCGAAAGGTCATCGAATTGCAAAACTTTGTCCGGATGTTTAACATATATGCATCGAAATGGCATCGATATGCCGTCGAAATGACAGCGAAATGGTATCGAAATGTTGTCGAATTACAGCGAATTCGATTGTTTTATCTATGAAATGGGTCGAACTGCATAAGTCAAAATGTCATCGAAAATGTGTCGAAATGTCATCGAAATATCATCGAATGTGTCGAAATGTCATCGAAATATCATCGAATTTGTCGAAATGTCATCGAAATATAATCGAAAATGAGTCGAAATGCGTCTAATTTATTCTATGTTTAGTAATTTGAAAGTAGCATATTACATCATTACCTGACTAAACATCCATATCTTACTGACTACACTTTAAGTTTATTCTGAGGCATGTCCTTTTGTTAAGTTTATTCTATGTCCTTTTGTTAAAGCATGTTGTTAAAGCATGTCCTTTTGTTAAACCCGGTATTAAGAATAATGTAAACTTGCACAAAGCATAAGAGCAAAACCAGAAAATATACAATTATGAAAAGTGCAGTTTTATTGATAATATAGAGGATTACATCAAGATAATCTATAGAGGATTACATCGAGTTAGGTTATTAACCTCAAACAGATGGAGGAGCAAAAAGATAAAAGCTGGCAGGGGAGAATGAAAAAGGAATAGACATAAAAGTTGCCGATCAGAACCCAGTCCTAAGAACGAGTGATCGGCAACTCTCCCATCCCCAAGTTCACCGGGATCCCAAGGAATCCAGGGTATATACGGGGAGAGGATGTTAGGAACTCATGTGTGAGAGCAGCTGTAACGCACTCGTTAACCTCGTAAAAGCGGAAAGTAGAGGAAAATTTAAACTTTCTATTTAGTTCTGAAAACACTTTCGTGATACATCCCCTTTTTACATTATAGAAATATTTACAACCTGTACAATACAAAACATCATTTTACTTCTTTTGAAAACTCCCACAGGGTCAACTATATACATATACGTATCAAAAACACATATAAGTCTTGGGATGTCTTTCTTCTTCAAAACTGGCATATGAACCGCACTGGAGTGGAATAGCTCAGCCAACCTCATCTGACATCCTAATCATCTGCATNCAGTCCTAAGAACGAGTGATCGGCAACTCTCCCATCCCCAAGTTCACCGGGATCCCAAGGAATCCAGGGTATATACGGGGAGAGGATGTTAGGAAGTCATGTGTGAGAGCAGCTCCGCATAATAGGTCCTTTAGCAGCCAATGATAGGCTCTTGCCGAGAAGCTGAAGACACTTTGCTTGGAAGAGAAACTTTCTGCGGGTTTGATTGATGGCCAAGGATCATAGAAAACCATTTTTAGTAAAAGGAGGAACTTGGAATTGAAAGGCATACAATCCTTCAACAACGGGCTTCGAAAGAAGGGAAAGCTTACGAGTTCAAGGGAAGGATTTGTTGAGATATGAAGGTTCCGCTTCTTACTGAATAAGTATTTATAGCCCGAGAAATTATTCATGTTTTGAGAAGGGGAATAGTTAAACCCTAAAAAACTAAGGAAACCTATTGGTCGAAAAAAAAGGTAACGGTTGAGGACAATAAATATGCTCTTAAAGATTCATTGGGAACGTCCAAAATCTTTAAAGACGCATGCATCGAATCGAAATATAGTCGAATGTCATCGAATTCGATGGTTTCTTATGAAATGCATCGAAACTGCATAAGTCGAAATTCAGTCGAATCGATTCGTATTTTCAAAGAATAAAGCATAAAAAAAGCGTCAGAAGGGCGTCGAAATGTCATCGAAATGTCATCGAATGTCATCGAATTCGACGGTTCTTTATGAAATGCGTCGGAACTGCATAAGTCGAAATCTCATCGAAAATATGTCGAAATTCAGTCGAATCGATTCGTTTTTTTCAAAGAATAAAGCATCGAAAAAGCGTCGAAATGTCGTCGAAATGGAATCGAAATGTCATCGAATTTCGTCGAATTTCATCGAATTAGACTGTTTTGTTTATGAACTGAGTCGAAACTGCATAACTCGAAATCTAAGCGAAATGGAATCGAGTTGCATCGAAATATCGTCGAAATGGCATCGAAATGTCATCGAATAGCATCGAATTGGACTGTTTAATCTGTTGAATATCTTATGTTAAATGATACGAAAAGTGTTTTGTTTAACTAAATATCGGTTACTGTATCCCAAATCAAATTAATAAATTACCAAAACCAACAACTATACAAAGAATAATAATATAGACCTATGGTTCTATATTCTTGTAGAATAAATCTACACATAATTTGTCTCTTGAATGTTGCATAACATCATCAACTACATTGGTCAGTGAAATGTCGGCTAACAGACATTCCAAGTGCTTCACAACAAAAATACCACAATCTCCACTGCAAAGGCAAATGATTCTAGTTAGTGTCAAAATAACAATATGATGAAACGTTTGTTAATTTGTTTCTATATTGTATTGAATTACCTCTTCGAGGTTTGGGGCACTGCATCGGGAGGTAACCTTCTAACATCGAAATCACGAGGTTTTGTCGTTGTAGACAAATCAAGATCATCGCGATCACGGACTCCGTCTACACTCAGCAGATAGTATGGCAGCATCTTCATCATTGGACGCATGGCTTCCTCGACACGTGCATCATTATATAATGTTTGGTCCGAGTCGTACAGCGTCAGCATATGAGCAGGAAGATCTATCTGCATAAGTACCCAATGATTCGAACCGATGTTCAAGGGATAGTAAACTTCATCAACCTCCTCCCAGCCACGTTGAAAATTATTGGTGTCTCCTTTAGCATAGTCAGTAAGCTGGTCATCCCACTTAAACTTGGCCTTACTGGAGATTTTTCGGAATGCTTCCCACTAACCATTCATGCATGCAACGAAGACCGTGTCCGCAAGGGCGACCTTCTTCCTATAAGTCTTTGGGAAAAGCCAAAGGTGTTCTCGTATCAGCCTAAAAGCCGCGTCAATATGCTGCAAATGGAGGGAATACATTAACTTTTAAGTGTGTATAGCAAAGGATTTCAAAATGAAGNCCTCTTCGCTGTTTGGGGCACTACATCGAGAGGTAACCTTCTAACATCGAAATCACGAGGTTTTGTCGTTGTAGTCAAATCAAGATCATCGCGATAACGGACTCCTTCTACACTCAGCAGATAGTATGGCAGCATCTTCATCATTGGACGCATGGCTTCCTCGACACATGCATCATTATATAATGTTTGGTCAGAGTCGTACACCGTCAGCATATGAGTAGGAAGATCTATCTACACAAGAACCCGATGATTCGAACCGATGTTCAAGGGATAGTAAACTTCATCAACCTCCTCCCAGCCACGTTGAAAATTATTGGTGTCTCCTTTAGCATAGTCAGTAAGCTGGTCATCCCACTTAAACTTGGCCTTATTGGAGATTTTTCGGAATACTTCCCACCGACCATTCATGCATGCAACGTAGACCGTGTCCGCAAGGGCGACCTTCTTCCTATAAGTCTTTGGGAAAAGCCAAAGGTGTTCTCGTATCAACCTAAAAGCTGCGTCAATATGCTGCAAATGGAGGGAACACATTAACTTTTAAGTGTGTATAGCAAAGGATTTCAAAATGAAGAAAGGAAAATTTAATTAAAAAACCAATTACCTCATCCGAAAGCCACTTCCAACGGGTCTGCAGGTCGAAGAAGAATCCAATAGTAGCAGCACCAGTGGGAAGTTCGATTGGTTTTCGGTTATCAATAAGTCCTGCAAGCCATCTCCTAAATGTCTGAACCTGTTTTTCTTCAACTTTTCGGAATGGGTTTGGTTTGCATGGATCGTTAACCTTGAACTTCTTGTTGTACGGATCGGTGTAGTCAATCAGTCTCTTAGCACGTTGGGCAACCCATTTCTTCCTCCTAAACTTAACTGCAGCCACCTCAGCTGGTTGTACCTCTTTCACTCCCGGAGTTTGCTGCTCTTTAGGAGTGCGCTCTTTAGTGGGAGTCCATATGACAATGTCTTCACCTGGCTGATACCCTTGAGGAAGGATGTCCGAGTGGGTGGCCTCAGATTCAGAACCAGAGTCCTGCCGATGTGCTTTCAATTCCTCCATCATCTTCAACAACCTATCAAGTTTATCATTGACAATCACCTGGTTTGCCTTCAGTTCAGCCTAGTTTGCCTTCAACTCAGCCATCTCAGCCTTCAAGATAGAACTTATGTGAACGAGGCACGTCATGTAATAGTTCCTCCTCTACTTCGTTTGTTGGAGCGTCAGAGACGCCCTCCTTCTCTGCAGCTCGATTTGCTTCGGCCGCCTCCTTCTTGTTCTCGTCCTCGTCCTCGTCCTCAACATCAATTCTGTCTTCCTCAACTCCAGTACTACCGAGGCTTTGGTGTGGATCGTGATATATATGATCATAGAATTCTTTCTTAGCCTCCCGTGGATTCAATAACGCCTTTGTGATAAGCTGCAACATAGTTCAAAACAAAGTTCAATCAACATATGAATTTATAAAAATAATTTCTATAGTTAATTATATAGAATAGAATCAATTTTCCGGACTTACTTTCTTAATCTTGAATACATCAATACAATCCTTCACTGATGGTATTTTATTGCTTGTCCATGACAACATCCTTGGGAATTTGATGCCAACGTTCTCACAAAATGCACCAGTAAGCTTGGGGATAGCCTCATAAGCCCAATACTGTAAAGCAATGCTAAACCCATAGACTGTGTATTGAGCTTCTTTCGCCTTCTTATTCTTTTTCATCTTCTGAAGGTAGTTTTCCCTCTGATGCATCATGTCCTTATTCAAACTATGAAATGTTCTCTCGTAAGATCGCCTTCCCCATGGATAATTAAAGAAATCCTCCTCATTCTCCACAAAAAAGAGCATATCCATCAGAATCTTGGTGCTTGACTCTTGTGCCATCAAGAGCCCATCGACCAAGTAGCACAACCCCAATTTCCATACATCCTCCTTCTCCTCACAATTTAGAAATGCAGCTTCTAATTCACCAGATATTACATTAGCTTCATTATTCAGGTATGTCTCCCTGAGTCGCATGCTAGTAGTCATAGATTTGTACTTCACAGCGTCCGGTTCTTTGCCAAAGTTTAACGCCGTTATCAACGCAAACTCACCAACCCCGAATCTCAAGTTGCTATCCCCAATGAAAAACTGCAACTCCCCCGGGTTTTTGGATTTCACATTCCTCAACAATAGTTGGTGTATAAGTACTCCCGACGCTTGCATTGGAGGAGCAAGAAAAAACTGCTTAAACGGACATTGGTTTGCCCTCTCTAACAAATCATACTTCTCAAATCTCCCCTTAATCTTCGACATCACCGTTGTTCCTTTTATAGTGACCCTTCCAGGAAAGTGTTCCTCAAAAGGTACAAGGAGCTTTGACTTTTGGTTCTGCATTAGTGGAAAAAATTGATTTTAGAAAAAATTTTTACAAATTTAACATATATCAAAAGCATCGAAATTACGTCGAAATATGGTCGAAATTCATCGAAACAGGTCAAAATTTATCGAAACAGGTCGAAACATGATCGAAATTTCGATAGTCCTCATTTCGACAACATTTCGATGGTCATCGAAAAATCCTACAGAAACTCTAAACTAGCCAGGAGGTCGAAATTATCCATCAAAAATCATCGAAAAACATGTCACGTCGAAATATAATCGAAAAGTAGTCGAAACCTGTCGAAAAAAGATTAACCACTATCTACTACAAAAAGGGCATCGAAATGCCATTGAAAAATAGTCGAAATATCATCGAAATTTCGTCCCAGGCAATCGAAAAACCATCGAAATATCATCGAAAGTACGTCAAATTTCAGGCATTTTTCCGTTACCATTTTCAGCCATACTCTTCGAAATATAATCGAAATTTTAACGAAATATGTCGAAATGTAATCGNAAACCATCGAAATATCATCGAAAGTACGTCGAATTTCAGGCATTTTCCCGTTACCATTTTCAGCCATATTCTTCGAAATATAATCGAAATTTTAACGAAATATGTCGAAATGTAATCGAAATGATATCGAAATGAACTCGAAAATTACGTCATACAAAAGTCCTGAATTCAAAAACCCTCAAATCATATTTTGCTTACCTTCTTTTGGGGACTCATTTTTCTCAATAGTGAGAAATACGAACGACGGGTTTTCGCCTTCTTTGCTTTACGGCACGACGAGTTCTTGGCTCTTCAGACGACGAGCGACGACGGGTCTTCACACGATAGCAGTGACGGAGATTGGGCAGAGAGAGAAATGAGAAGAGTTTCGGAGGGAAGTATGAGAGATATAACTGACGAAAGTGAGGCATATTTTCTCTTAGGTATTAGTAAGGGTATTTTCGTCCGCGTACATATTTTTCAAATATTTTTTAACTTGAGCATATGGGCCAAAATAAGGGTATTATGATGCATATTTGGCCTAATTTCTCAAAAATAAATACGTCTACAAAACCCTGTCTGGTGCAAAGGAGGAGCCAGGCCAACAAAAGCATTTACCCAAGGCGCAGATAATCCACAAAAGGGGCAATTGTTCTCTTCGCAAAGACTCTCGACTCCCCGAGTTTGCCACTGTTGTCCGACTCACTTGTACTGATATAGTCTACGAGAGAGAGGGAGAGATGGAGAACAATGAGTCTGGAAGCGTGGAGAGGGACAAGTACTACCTGTCTCGGAGAACCGTGATGGAGATGCTCAAGGACAGGGGTTTCTCCGTTCCCACCTCTGATGTCAACTTCAGTCTCGATGACTTCCGACGCATTTATGGCGAGTCCCCCAACATTGACCTTCTCCGATTCTCCGTCACTCATCTGCACGACCCTTCGAAGAGGGTTATTCTACCTTACTCACTTTTGACTCCTTTAATATTTTATGTGTTTTGATTTATAGTGTTTTTTTTTCCTTACCCACTTTTGACTTCTTTAATATTTTATGGGTTTTGATTTATAGCGTTTTTTTTTTCTTACCCTCTTTTGACTTCTTTAATATTTTATGGGTAAATCCCTTAATTTTGATGGGAAGAAATAGTTTTAAAGATGGTCATTGAATAGAAACTAGGGCTTATTCCCTTAAAAAAAAGAAAAAGAAAAAGAAACTAGAGAGAATTTGTCAAAAGAAATTAAAAGAGAAAAAACGAAAAAAGGTAAATAAAAATCTGAATAGGTGCTCTTCTTGTTTTATGCACAAATCCCCTCAATAGATCCCAATGAAAAGAAAAAATCCTGCCCTGAACAGTAATACATATGAGGGATGAGCAGAGCATAAAAAATGAAAATAATCTGTCTCACAGTACAGAGTATGAACCCTAAATCCAAAACAAATACAGTTTATTTTTTATTTTTTATTTTTTTATGTAGTCCTTGTTGTTGCAATTGGTGGGATCGAGGTTATTTGGGGTGCTTGTGTTCAAGGTCTAATGATTCCTACTATAACCCTCTTTCGCGTGTCAAGCGATGCTTAGAATTTTTTAGATACAGTTTGCTAGGATTTAGAATTATTGTAGAAAGAGACACGAAATATTTCAGAATAACTTTCAATTGAACCTGAACCAAATATCTCCTGTTTTTACAATCTCCTTTTCCTCACCAAAATTTCAGGATCCAAATGGTGCCGTTTTCTTAGAATAAGATCTGCTTGTTCTCAGTTTAAGAAGTTGTGAAAGCTTCCAAATACAGCATAAACTTATTAAAAGTTCCTTGCCTTAGTAGTGAGCTTGGCCTTTTGTTGTGATTTTTTGAACTTGATATGAGTGCTATGCATGGTTTGATTGTCAGTTCCATGGAAATAAGAAGAAAAAAACAATGGTTAATTTCACTGGAAGTGCTCTCTTTGCTTGGAGAGTTGTACCTTTTTATTTTTCCCCCCACTTTGTCTGTTTTTCATGTACTTCGTTGGCCGTAAGGGCAGACATAGGAGCAGTCTTTTTATTGTTTTTACTTTTCTTCAGAAGCAGATTCAACACTCCAGTTGTATGATTTTGCAAATATTATTTGATTATTAAACTTTTCCGGTTGTTTAGAATATCGAGTTCTCAATTCTTTTATTGCAGATTCTTGTCATTTTCTGTGGGCCTGATATGGTGAATCTGACATCTGTCCGAAGTCTAGCAGATCAGATTAATAACGAAGACAAGTTGACTGGGCTCATTTTAATATTGGAAAACCAAATGACAGATAAAGCTCGAAAGTCTCTAGATCTTTTACAATTAAAACTTGAAATTTTCCAGGTTGGTTTTTCAGTGACAAATTGTGAGTTTTTTATTATCATGCTTGATTTCATGATAAAGACGTATAATGAAAAATTTAGTTTTTTTCCAAGTCAGAACTAGGTATTGGACAGGTAGGTTGTGCGTGTGCATTATTGTCTTTTTATTAATGTCAAACTAAGAGTAGTGAAGCAAGTTTTTTTATCTTTTATTAAGCTTCTGTTCTTTAGTCTTTCTTTTTCGATATTTGAACTGTTGAAGTTCTTAATCTCAATTTTCTGATATCTCTTTGGCTTCTTGCTTTGTGTCAGATCACTGACTTGCTTGTTAATGTTACAAAGCATGCTTTGAAGCCAAAATATCAGTTCCTGTCTGATCAAGAGAAACAAGATCTTTTAAAGAAGTACAGCATTGAAGAAGAGCAGGTTGGTCTTTTTACTCTGGATACGCTGTATGGTGTCTCAGAAATTACTCCTTTTTGCTGTCTCTGGTGATGATTTGTCTCTCAGATTTGTCTCAGAGAAACATTGTTATGTACGTATGAATATTCACTCAAATTGTAGTTCATTTAGTAAAATACTGAAGGAACGAAAAAGCTTACTTGTGCTCAATGTGGAGAAGTTTCCCGTTCCTTGATATTTATTGATTACAATTATGAACTTTGGTTGAAGTTCCAAAGTTTTATGCATGGCATGGCTAAAGCCAGGAACTATTCTAAGTAACTTGTTCACTTTATTTTCTGGCTATGGAGCAAACTCAAAAAACAAAATTATCTCTAAGTCAAACAAACCCTTTTCTCAGTTAATGTAGTAGAAAACTAAGATGTTTTATTTGTTCATACTTTTGGCTATATTGACTCCAAAAATACCATTGACTGAGATGCTTGGTCAGCAACTTAGTATTATGGGATTTAACTTTATTGTCTTACCAGCAAGACAGTCATGACATCTAGCAAATAATTACCTCAAGTTGATTGGTGCCAGTATGCCACCTTTTTATGCAATGCAAATTAATTTTTGGTTGTCATTATGTTAATGTGAAGTAGTATATAAATACTTTGGACCTTAAAAAACTTTCCAAAAAATTGTTACCTTTGCTTCATGACGAGAAGGCTTGAACACTGCTTTTTGACGAAGCATGATGAATAACATTTGTAAGATACTGCCCTGCACGTACCCTGAAAGCTCATTGATTCTTTTGTTTGTTGGTTGAAGTTAAACATCAGCACTATGACTCTTGCCTGTCAATTTCATTATAGGTTAAAAAATATGAAGAACACAGTAGATTGAGCAAGTTTCATATGTTGTTTGAAGTGCCTGTGTATTAGAAGCTATACTTGTTTTCTTGGACAGCATTGTCCTTTCGAGACAGATACTTATGATTCAATGTGCTATGTATATTGCTTGAATGTTGACAATGACTGTTTTTCCAGCTGCCTCGAATGTTGAAACAAGATGTAATGGCTCGATACTATGGACTTGAGAAGGGCCAAGTGGTAAAGATTTCCCACGGTGACTCCGATGTTAAATATCGCTGTGTTTGGTGATTCCTTATTTGTGCAGCTTATTAAGTTGTAGCATACCTCGACACTATATAACTATGCTTTTTGTTTTTTGTTGTTTTGCTCTTTCAATTCTGTTAGGAAGATTGTTGACCTCTTTTGAGTTATGCTGGAAGCCGTTTATTCTCATGTTTTGTAGGCATTGTGTGTCCTTTTGTGGTTTAATGATATTCTTCTTGGGAAAAGTTAGACAGGTACATGTTCCAACGGCACAAGCTGGTAAAAGAATGCAGCTTAAAAACCTTTTATTTATTTATTTATTCTTTGAGAAGAAAATGGTCGCTTTTTTTCACTGAATCTTTTCCTTTAGGCCTGAATATACTGTCGTTCAGTTAAAAATGGTGTGGTTTTTCACTTAATGAAACGTGTTTATCGTAAACATTTAGCGCTTTCAGATCTTAACAATAAAAGCATTGCATCGTCGTATCTAAATTTCTGTGGTTCAATAAAGTATAAAGAATCATCAATCTCATGTCAATTTTGAAGGGCTTGATAGGCAAATGGCTAATATTTCCCCATGTTTTAGTAGATGGCCCCTTCACTAAATTTAAAGCTAAATGGCCAACCATAAGCTTGTAAAAAATTCTTCCGAAGTTACGTTACGTACGCAGGATTCTTCCACGAACCTTCTATGGAAGAACAGCTTCTAATCATTCTTCCGGCGCCAATCAAATCCTGCATCCACGGTGTCCAACCTGAGGATGGCAAAAAAACATGTGACTTAGGTTTCAAATGAGATGATGATGATGGAGATTTATGTTGGAAAGACTATGAAAAGGTGGCTGTTTGTATTATTTTTAAAATTTGATTTTTCACAAAATTCTACCAACAAGACAAAATAAGGCAACAGAAAACATAACTAAGAGCATGATAAAACTCGTAACAACAATATTAGAATCATGTATTAATATCACACTTCTTGTAGACGTTCGATAAATAAGTGTAGGATTTTACCCCCAAAATGATCTTCCCGACTATTCTTGTGTATTGTTGAGTGTGGTCTTTTTATGCTACACAAGAAAAAATCAAGTTAGTGACTACACTAAATTTTTCAAAGAAATCAAATAACAGAATATGATTGTTCACTTATCTTTGGAAATTTTTCTCTCTAGAAAAAATGACAAATTTTTTTTGTAATTTCTATTTGTACGTTCAGAGATGTTTGGAGTCTCCTTATATAAGAAAAAGGAAACAAGCACACAAATGGGTAACCTCCATAGGGAGCTTCACGCCACTATCATTGTGACAATTGGCGTGTGACTCTTCAATCATTGGCCAATTTCGGACAATGACAGTAAATTCCCATGAATTTTCTGTTACCCATTCTTACCTCATACAATATTTGAGTAGCAATTGCCCTTTTCTATTTTGGCAATTAGTCAAATATTATCATGTGAGATTTGTTCACATTCAATTAACCATAATTAAAACAACTATCAATAAGAACAGTTATCGATACTGTCAGTGTTTATTGAATCAATAATCTTTTTATGAAAACTAGCATATTAATATTAACATGCTTAAATCTAAGATTTATGATTGAGATAACTATCCATAATATTTCAATTATGGATAGCTATTCAATTTTGCTTTGATTAACCATAATTGAAACAACTATTCATAACTAGATAGCTATCCAATATTGTTTGTGCTAATTAAACCAAAATAATAATGGGAGTTATTGTCAATCTTTTTCTGAAAACAAGCGTATCAATATTGACACGTTTAGGCTTAAGAGATGCTATTTTATTAGATTCTATATTGTTACCTGTAATCTCAATTAATCTCACTCATTTGTAATTCAAAAGCCATATTTGAGATTACATAATTACAACCAACTCAAGATTAAGAATAAAGCTAATCATTACTTACGAAATTATTTCCTATTGATATTCGTCAAATTAATTTTATTTATGATCCAGTTTAGTGTACGTCCCATTAGACTACATGATTTTAGTTGATTAAGACAAATCAAACTTTTCAAAGTCTGCTATAACCTAAATAAAATGTCCAACCTTATTTATATTATTGTGAGTAACAATAAATCAATTGTAAATAACTTGCATCCATGTCTTCTATGAATCTACATCATAATCACCAAGATAAATATCATGCCTTTGAATGGACATTTATTCAAATAACATTATGCAAAAAGTAGTTGCTAAATAACATTTTATTTTATTGGTATGAAAATATTTTACATAAAAGTCAACTGCTTATATGAGCTTTGCACACTATTCCCAACTATCTCCCACTAGTTATCAAAGTAGTTGGCATGTCTCTAATATCTATTGTTTCTAAATGCATGTTAAAGGCTATTGTCAACTTTATTATCAATGGTTGCTATTTCGGTGGCTTTTATATCTCCGTCTTGCACTATCTTCGAAGTTGATGGTAGTTTCTATGAATATGTTTTTGTGATTTGTGGTTTCTGGGTTTCTTCGGTTATGCTATGACACCACAGTTGTCACAATGTAGAACTATGGGACTAGTTGCACTTAGTACTACCTCAATGTCATAGAGGAATTTTTGGTCTTTTGCCGCTTCTGAAGCTGTGGCATACTCAACTTTTATGGTGGAGTCAGTAATGCAACACTGCTTAATATATTTTGATCAATTTCTCTATAATACTTTGATCATTTCGTGTTACTTTTAGGTTTTTGTTCTTGTTTTTATATTTGGTATCTATTTTGGACATAAAAAGGGCTAGAACGGGATAAACAAGCAAAATGGAAGAATTCTGAAAACTACACCAACCCTCAGGTTCTTCAAGAAAAGCCATAGAGTATAGGCATCACAATACTCAGATCCTAGTGCAGTGGTGCTAGTTCAGAAGAAAAAACCATCTTTAAGTGTTTTTAATATTTCAGACTCCAGAATTGCACAAAAATTTACCAAAATGCCATTAACGTTAATTCCACTATAAAAAGGACTTTTTACGTCAAATTGAAAGAGGTACACATTCATTATTTCAGACCAAAATAATTGGAGTTGAAGTCGTTCTGCATAGAAGATTTTCGTTCCAGCTATTAAATTCGTTCATTCTTTTTCTTTGTTCTTTATATTCTGATTTTATTTTCTATGCATAGTGAATTTGATTTATGATTTTGTAAACATGCTATGTTAGGGTTTTTATTTGGTTAAGGGTGATTTCGAGACCTAGACATGATGTTGTTGATGTAATCTTCTAGCTTTAATATATCGATTATTCATTCAAGTTGTTCATATTTTTTTGAGCTTGCATGTTTAAAATTTATATAGTGAATTTTTTGGATGGCTAACTGAATGAGACAAAATAGAATTTAGAGTTAAATTAGAACATGATACCCGTAATTGTCTAGATTTTCTAATTACTAGTAGTGAATTATAGTAAATTAGATTATGCAAAGTAATTGATTAACTATGATGAAGAATATAACCTAGGTTAAAGATTTTGAGCTTGTATGATTGTTACCTTGGATTGGTTGATTTTTCTATACTTAAAGCATTAATTAGATTAGATTAAAAAAACTTACTCGAGGTTGTCTAATTAATAGAATCTAAATAGGGAGCTTGTTTTATCGAGTGAAAACTTAACAAAAAATTGAAATAATAGAGCTATATTATTTCAGGTCAGGAACTTTGAAGAATAATCGATTATAAAAATTTGTAATCAATTTGATATAATTGTTTAGGGTAGAGATTATTAAAAAAAAAAAACGACATTATAAACTCAATAAAATATATTAGATTACAAAAAATATCATCGAACGCAAACATCATCTATTGTTGTTGTCGTTGTCTTCCTCCTTCTCCCCTCCTCATCATCATTATCCTCCTATTCGACCACAATGAATCTTGATCGTTGTCTCTTTCCGTTCCACTTTTAAGATCTTTCGTTCTTTTTTCAAATGCCATCATATAATATGATTCTGAATATTGATGACATATTTGAACAAAAAATAAATTAGAAAATAAAGGAAGAACTATATATTAGCAAACATAAAGTAATAAATTTTGTTAGGTTTGACATGTGTTTCTTGTAGCTAAACATGTATTTTTAATGGCTAGATATATGTCTTTAGTTGCTAGACATGGTTTCTAGTGGTTAGACATGTCTTTAGTTGCAAGACAACAGTGTCTAGTGTATAGACATAATTGCCGACTTTTCTAAACATCATGTTGAGTCACACGACTGTGTTGTCGAGTAATTTTTTTATACTCTGAAAATTATCTCGACACTAGTGTCTAGTCACTCGACTGCGCTGTCGAGAATGATAGACAACACGTCTAACATAGTCGATATAGTATCCAGCACTTAGACGATAATGGTTGGCCTATGGATTAACAGTTGTGTCTAGCATTGTTGATGTAGTGTCGAGAGCCCAGATGAACAATTGTTGAGACAAGACTCGACACTACTGTCAAGTGTACTCGCTATGTACAATTTGTCGAGTTCTAAATAAGTTGTCTAGAAACTAGATACCTCTGTCTATCCCAATCTGAGTTTTTTCTTCGCAGCGAATCTCACCATTTTATATCCTATTTTCCAGTTACACGTTTTCATGCTCAAAAATTAACCAAAAACTTTATATTTTTTACTATAATTTCAAGTCATACAAGAAAACAACTTTTAATCTACAAATCAAACTCGTATTAACAAAGAAAGTTTTTTTTTAAAATTGTTTTTTACTTACTCCATTAAGGATTTGAACATTGAAATGAGAGAACACACAAACTTGAAAGTGTAATGACGAGGAAGACCATGTTTTTCATCATTAAAGTACAAAAATCGGGACTTTGGGCTGGTGACTCTAAGCTTCTAGTTGAAATGAGGTGATAACGGTGAGGAAGAAGAAGCAGTACAGGAAGAAGATGAAGACAAACGAGGAGATGGGAGGCAAAACACAATGAAGAAAAAAGGGTTATGGGTTTTTTTTTTTCGTTTTTTATTTTTGTTTTCCTTTTTATTTCAATTTTAACGAGGGTCATATATGTCATTGTACAAGATTTTTATTTAAAAAGGGTGGTTTTAGCCAAAAAATTTTAAGAGGAGTATAGTGTTCAAAATCTACTCTCAATAAGGGGCATTTCCCCCAGTTTCCCTTTTTGTTAACAGTAGAATCAAAAAAGTAGCATGAGTTGTAATTTCCTCCTTAATAAATGTAGAGGAAAATTTAGACTCGTAAAGGAAGTAAAGAAGATAATAGGAGAGTTTTTAATTGTCCTAGAAAATAAATCAAGAGATCTTGGCCATCATCCTTTATCGGCCTATCAACTTGAATAAGTGGACCATCCTTATGATCATCCAATTGAAATTTCGCACATAATCTTGCTATCTCATGAAAATGTAATAAAATAAGACGAAGAAAAACGGGTTCGTTCACAAGAACGACTAAATTGTGCCAATTTCTCGTGCTTGGTCAACATTTTGTATTTGGTCAGAATATAATGCGATGCTAAATTGAAATAAATTTAAATAGAACAATTATTTTAATTGATATATTGGAAAAAAAAAGCTCGAAAACATTACAGCTCAAAATGAGAAAATGTTCGGACTTTTTCTTTCCTAAATCTATATACTAACCTGGTTCACTTCAGGTGCTTACTCTCGTCACTTGTACCTGTGCCTTTCTGTTACTTCGGCAAACATAGTCAAAATTTCCAGTAACGCATTTTTCTTATTCCAAGATGTGCTGACTTTCAACTAATTGAACCACTTATCTACTAATATGATGATACAGCTTTGAAGAAAAATGTTACTGTTACTTTGGCATCCTAGAATCATTTTGGCATGTGATGACAGCACGCCTGAATCGTGCTGTCAGGCTCTGCTTAGCACTCCCCTTACAGGGAAATATCAGTTACAAATTTTTAGAGAGATTAAGTCTGTCGTTCACACTTTGTATAAAGCGGAAAGTCCCAAGTAAGTTCAGGTCAGTAAAAAACCAGAAGGATAATAAAAAGAAACAACTTTGATCTAAAAATTAAAATCACGGTTAACAAACAAATAATAATAAAAAAAATAAAATAAAAAATTTGGGCAATCATGAGCTGAAAAAAGATTCAAATCTCCAACAAACGAAAGCCATTCTTTTTTTTTCTGCTATTAACATCAAAGGTTTTTCACTTTTTATCATCTCAGAAAGGAATTTGTTAGCTCATGTACTGTAAATTTCCTACTCTTCTGATTCTGCCTCATCCACCCACCATGAAACAGGGCCCAAACCATCATAAGCAAGTGATCCCTGAAAAGCAGAAACGAAATGTTCAACAAATAAGTGATCCCTTAGAAAGCAGAAACAAAATTTTCAACAGCTCCTAGTATTGTAGGCTTCGTAACTGAGCAAACAACAGAAACCACCGTCTTCTTTCAAATCTCAAACCAAGTCAATAGCCACAAGAATTATATTAAAGCTACATAAAAGAAAATGCAAAATATGAAAACAGACAAAGGGACAAAATAAGGAGTCAAAGGGACTTGGAAAAAGGGGAAACAAAGAAACTGGTGAACCTTTTTTCCGAATTTCATGAACAAAATTCAACATAAAGCATAGAGAAATTTTGGGATACACTCCACGTGAAGCAACAGCACATGCTTTCCATCTTTTAATGAGAAAGGGAAAAAGATAACTGAAAACTGAAAACTAAAAGAGTAGACAGTTATACTGATCCTTGGTATTTTCTAGAGCCCTTGAAGAAAGCAAGAGATCATCCAAACAAGCTTGAAGTGCTAGCAAATCATTTGGTGAAGTTCAAGGATGAACTCACAATAACAACCATAGGGGCAAATGGCTTCTCTGTTGCAGGTTCAGCTGGAACTTCACGAAACTTTACGTCCACCACTTTGAACCTTATCTGCAACCCAAAATAACGAAAAATGACCGGCTATTAGACTTCAGAAACCATAGCATCATCTATATTAAAAAAAAAAAACAAAAAAAAACACAAAAGTATAAGAATATGAACCTTATCATGCGAATCAATATAATACTGCTGTTGATTTTGATAGGTCCAAAACCATTTGACTCCGCCACTAAAATCCACAAGAAATGTAAACGGAATCTATAACTTACGGACCGAACAACCGAGTAATAAAAAATAAACAGATAAACAAAATAGGAACAGCAACAAAAACCAGGATTTGGCATTGAATTGAAACGCAATTCTATTGGAACAGACAAGGCATGTACTGATACCTCATTTCTGGATCTGGCTGATGGTTTGACGGCTTAGGCAAAAGTTTGCAAGGTACCATAATGTCATCAAAAAATCCAAGTGATACTGCAAATTAAGATTTAGCAGTAGTATGCAGAGAAGAAGTAGAAGTGATTTATCATATTCAATAATAAATATAAACTATAAAAATAACACGAAGAGGAGCTAAGCCAACATACGCTGTAAACCAGTATCAATAGACCGTTGTAGTTTTGCTTCAATAACCTCTCCCACAGCTGGACAAAACAAAATCACCCTAAACACTACCTGGCAGATGATAAGAAAAGATTGTCATATATAATAGGAAAACCAGTACAGACATCAGTTCACCGTACTAAAAGCTACATGGTAAAGTTTAAGAGAAAAGAAAAAAGAAAGTAATTATACAAGCTAGCAAGCTATAAGTTTAAAGATAACGGAAACGATATGTTACTGTTCAAGCATACCAAATACGTTGGAGCACCTTCATTAGGAAGGATAAAACCACCTTTAATGGATACAATGTCATAGACAGAAACGCAAAGCCCCACATTTGGAATAACCTTCATTAAAACAATCATTCGTGATTTTAAAAGATGTAAAAGTTAATTAGACCAGAACTCATGTAGATACAAAAATGTGAATTAGAAATGAAGGGTACACCTGAAAATCAAGAAAAGAAACACTACGAACCTTATCTACGAAAATTGTCTCAAGCACCCTCTTGATGGCTTCAGCTAGAGGAAGGTTCAAAACATCAGGCGGCACGCGCAAGGTGTGCTCAACTTGGCTAAGATGGAACATTTCGTTTCAGCCTACACCGATTACCGGGGGGGGACTGTAAAAAAAAGCCAAGGGTACAAAGACGACTAACACACAACAAACAACTTTAACCTGGATTTTTTTTTTTTTATTACTCTTCAAGCATAATAAAACAAGTAAAAACTCACCAAGGTACAAAGACGACTAACACACAACAAAAAACTTTAACCTGTATTTTTTTATCACTCTTCAAGCATAATAAAACAAGTAAAGAATAACCAAGGATACAAAAACAAGTAACACAACATATAACTTTAAGCTGGATTTTTTTTGTTATTCTTCTCCATTAATACCAGATAATGTTCGCTGATTATGAAATAAATTCGAGCGACTTTCCATGATTCGTCCCTGGTTTTGAGGGATAGACGGAATTAAGGAACAAAAATTCACCCTAGGGTTTTGCTTTTCCAATATAGTAGAGGGTTTGAATTTGGGGATTTAAGGCTGGCTGAGTTGGTGTGAGAGGGAGAGAGAGATCTGAGCGAGAAATTAGGCCTTGTTTGGTACACGGAACTATGATTGGATTGGAATTGAGATTATTTATCCACATTCATATTTTATACCAATTTAGGACTGAGATAAATTAGGCCACGTTTGAAATGCAAGATAAGGATGAGATTAGATTGAATTAAATTAATCCCATATTTAGTATATAAGAGAGATTGGATTAGATTAAAATAATTTATTCCAAAAGTAATCTTCTTAGAAGGAAATAATCTTATCCTCTTGAGAATTTGAGATTGGAAAGGAGTATGAATTTGATCAAAAATAATAGAATATTTTTGAAATAGTAATAAATGGTATTTTTGAAATTAATTTTTAAAAGTAGTAAAACTAGATATGGTGTTTTTCAAAATATTTTTTAATAAGTGGTATTTTTGCAAATAATTTTACAAAAAAAGCCATTTCCCAAAAATAAGTTTTAAAAGTGGTAATTTTAAAAATATTTTTTAAAAATTGTATTTTTCAAAATATTTTTTTTAAAAAAGTGGTAATTTTGGAAATAAGTTTTTAAAAATGATATTTTTACAAAATTGATTTCTAAAAATGGTACATTTCTAAATTAACTTTTAAAAGTGATATTTTTCTAAATAATCAAACCTCAAAATTCGTTATTTACCTAAAACTATGAAACACACATGTCCTAATAAAAAGTAGCACACCAAACATATGATAGGATTGGACTATAATTCCATCTTATCCTATCCTATCCAATCCAATCCAATCCTTTAAAATAGTCCAATCCTATCCTGCATACCAAACGAATGAGTATAATAATTTATCCCATTTAAAAGTGTGATATTAATAAATATATGCTCAAAAATGGTGGGACCCATATTTATTCTTAATTTTAAAATTAGTGAGTAACACATTATCAATATTTTTTACATTTTTTATGATTTAAACTAATCTAAAATAAATTTATTGCACATTCTAATAAAAAGTGGGTCTCACATTATAATAATATTCATAATCCAATCCAATACTACACCAAACATAGAATATTCCCCATTTGTTTTACCCATTTCATTTCATTCAAATGGAAAACTCATTGGAGTGAGTGTTTATTTCAACAATTCTAGTGTTTCCATTCAAATGGTCTTTTGGGATGAGCGTTTATTTCAACAATTCGGTTTTTCGATTCAAATGGTTCATTAGTCACATCAATCATTGGAATGTATTTTTTGTATCTTAGAATGAGAATAAAGTATAGGAAGTGTTTTTAAATAGTCTATTCTAATGTCTCTAATTCTAATTACAACACATTTTATTTTATTTCACTTCAAATATCTCTCATTCCAATTATAACTCATATCACAATTTTCATTTAAATACACATATTCAAATGGGTGAACCAAACGGGGCAATTAAGTTTATCCAATCCAATCTCAGTCCCACGTACCAAATACACCCGAATTTGAGAATTTGGGGATAGTACTTACACTGGCATAAATTGGCTTGTAAGGAACCTTTTAAAATTTGTAGTATTGCCCAAGTTTTGAATTCCTCTTCATTTAAGTCCTTAAAAATCTGAAATTAACCCCAAAGTTTCCCGCTCGTTTAACTTTGACCCTTAATTGAAAATAACTTATTTCTCAACCTTTTTTAACCCCTCTTAATGTGAAATGACCATAATGCTCTTTTAAAATTCAGCATTTTTACACTTGCAAACTTTAACAATTGATGCTAGCTTTTCAGAAAAAATTAAAGCAATTAATACCTAGTGTGGACGCCACAATTTCTTGCTTGATAATAAACTAACAAATAATACTCTTGCATATATTATTATAATAATCATGAGTAAATCAAACTTCCAAATTTATCAAATGGAGATTTCAAAACCCCAGACCAACATAATCATCCAAAGAAAAGCCCTTAGTTTGTGCTACAGTAATCTAATAATTTTTTTAATACAGTTTCTTGAACCCATGATTTTTAGTAAATCATACTTATAATTTTATCAAATCGAGCTAATTAAAAGTTCTAATCCCAAATCAACAAAATTGTCAAAAACACCCTAATAATTTGATGCTAATAATTTTTTTTAACACAAACAAATTTACCCCAACCAAAGTATGTTTAGTGACACTTTATAAAATTTTCACATATTACCCCATGGAGTCTCAAAGACTTAATGTACAAGAAAATACCTCTAGACCTAATCCAAAGCCATGTAATCAAGAGACTTAGCAAATGTGATGTTTTATACTTTCTTCATTCATTCCAACATAAAAAATGACTCAGACAAGCAATTATTCTTTTGTTTACCTCCAATAATAGACTTAGGCCTCTATTCTGCTATGTATTTCTTTTTTTTTTTTCCAAACCGATTTCAGATCCAATGTGTTGTCGACTTTTATTGAATGGCATATATATAAAACTTGGATTTCACTCCGCTTGTGCCTTTGTTTTCTATGGGATCATTTTACTCAGCCATGGCTGAGAAAATTCATTCTTCTGTTTGCCTCTATTAATAGACTTGGGCTTACCTCTATTAATAGACTTGGGCTTTACTTTACTATATGTTTGGTTTTTTCCCCATACCAATTTCAAATCCAATTTGTCATCGACTTCTATTGAATGTCACATAAACAACACTTAGATTTCACTCTACTTTCACTCTACTTATGCATCTGTTTTCGCTAAGATCATTTACTCAGCCATGGATGAGTTTTACTTTATCCCTTGTGTTCTCTTTTGGCTACTGAACCGTCTCTTTCATTTTCTCATATATCTTGCATTTCTTCTATTTTCTTTTTTTTATCCCTTTGATAAGAAAATGACGTCGTTTCGTGTTTTAGGCTTAGTTTTAACTGCTTTTTTATGTCCTTTATTTTTATTTGACTTTATTTTCGTTGAAATTCAATTGTTTTATAATATATTGAAGCGTTAAATTTGTTTGATAACACTGATAGCATAACCTATCCACATCTAACAAATTTTTTCAAGGGGAAATTCATCTTTTCATGGCTAAATTTACTCTAAATCTGAATTGAGGGTATCTGACTTTATTTCTATTGAAACTCAATTGGTTTATAATATATTGAAGCCTTAAATTTATTTGGTAATATTGATAGATCTTTTCGTGGTTAAGTTTACTCTAAATTTGGACTAAGGGTATTAATATTTTTTTTTCCAGGGCAAATTCATCTTTTCATGCTTAAGTTTACTCCAAATCTGGATTGAGAGTATGAATTTTTAGAATTTCTTAATGTGAGGTGTGGAGATTGATTCAAGTAGATGCACAACCACTTGGCTAGGATGCTTTCTGCACAATCAGTTGGCACTTAATCTTGTTGCACTTTCTCTTTAATAATCGATAATGTTAAAAAAATTAACTTAATTATAAAATTGTCATCGTATTGGAACTAAGACACCTCTTACTTCAAGCAGTCATGTGCGAAAAGTCAGAATATTGGAACAAGAGCAAAATTGGAGCAGTCCAATATTTTGTGATGAAGATATGCCACAAAGTGAGAATGCCTTAAGTATAGTTTTCCTTCATCATCTGGTGCTAGTACGTGGACAATAAAGGTAGGTCAATTATTTGAGAATAAACTTGAATCAAAGACAAATATGCATTTACTTGCAATATAAAAAAATTTCGAATTCAAGATGAAAAAGTCGGGGAAAGATATATGGTATATAACATGTATATATGACAAATATTGTTGGCGCTTGAGAGGTAGAAAGTTAGAGAAGTCAGATATGTTTGAGATACGTAGTTTTGTGTCTACTCACAAATGTATATTAGCTGTAAGGCACAAGGACAACCGCCAAGTGATACCATGGCTTGTTGGAAAATCCATCAAGAGAAAATATACTGATAGAAAACCTAATTATCTACCTCATCAAATAATGGAAGATTTTTATGTTAAATATGCATTGACATGAATTATACTAAAGCTTGGAAGTGTAGGGAAAAGGCCCTTGTTGACAATATTCGAATCATTCATGTATTTCTACACAAGTCTCCTACTTCCACTCATGGTCTTCAACTTAAGAATATCCAGGTATTTTCCAAAATTCTACCCCGTAGTAAGAGCAAACTCACATAGTCTAAATCTAATGCGTTTGCCACCAATATTAAAATGGATCTCCCTCATATCATCTGGAGACTCCATTTATCTAAGTGAAAACTGATGAATAAACACCCCAAAAAATTGTAATGGAGGTGTCTCGAAAAACAGTTTGAAAGGATATTTTTTTTTGCTCTTTCCATCAAGTCCAACACCTCAAAATATTCCTTGATATTCAGTATCACTAGGCTACCACGAAATATAACCCTTCTAATGTAGTGTTGCTCGAAGGGTATAATTAATTTCAACATCTGAAATATAATAAAAATCCAATTAGATTTACCAGCTAGCAAATGCATCGAAACACCATGAATAACATCGAAATATAATCGAAACAAATAGCATATTGAAACTGTTGGGAAAGATCATCGAACATAATCGAAACAACATTGAAATTAAGCGAAAATAATCAAACATAATCGAAAACAATAGAAATAGCAGCAATATCTAAAGAATAAAAACGATATCGAATCACCATCGAATTGCATCAAAAACTTTCGAACATAGCATAAACAGGCAAACTAGTCGAATAACATAGAATCACATCGAATTATAGCCACATACTAAATCTATAGAAACAATATCGAATATAATCGAATATCATCGAAACCCGTTGAAATCATCATAAACAGAGACTTGTTTCAAATTTTCGCTGAATACCATCAAATATAATTGAATTAATTACTACAGCAAATGTATTGAAATGATGTCGAATATAATCAAATTACCTAAGTATACTGAAATGTATTGAAATAGTGTCGGATAGATTCGAATAATATCAAATTATCTACTAATATTCAAGACATAGAATTCGAATCGAAGGCAATCAAAATCTATCGAATTCAATTCTTCACGCATCAAAATAGAATGGAATACCATCAAAAAGCATCAAAATTGAGTGCAAGCTGTGCAAATGCATATTTATCGAATTTAATTGAAATACTACGAATATAGTCAAAATCTTAGCAACTACAAACCTGCCCAATCTTCAAATAAGCATTGAATGTTCATCAAAACTCATAGAATTTAATCAAAATCATTTGAATTAGATCGAAAACATAATCAAATTGAACTAAAACCCTTCAAGTAAGTTTTAATTTCGCATTTAAATCATCAATTTCAAGTTTTCGAGTTAATGATTCTACACATTATCTAAACAGAAAAACCCTAAATTCCATAGTGTTCAAAAAGGAAAAAGAACCGAAATGTACCTCGACTTCGCCTGAGAGAGAGAGAGAGAGCGGAGGAACTTCAATGGAGAATGGAAGGGAAGAAGAACGAATGAGCGAGAGGATGAGAGGAACCGAATAGCTGGTAAATAAGTGAGAGAGAGATAGAACCATTGTTTTTTTTTTTTAACCAAATAACTAAAACTATACTGTTAGGAGTTTTTTGGTCACAAAGTCATATTTTTTTGAACTTTTAGTGGGGATGACATATGCTTGTAAATAGCTCTCATTTGGAGCATATTTAATAGAATTTCTCTTTAATAATCGATAATATTAAAAAGATTAACTTAATTACAAAATTGCCATCGTATTTTTTTGGACTGAAAATATGTATAAAATACCAATAAAGCTACATAGAAACATATTTTTAATTGTTTATGGAAGGTGGTAAAATTAATAATTTTTTTTAAAGTTTGGTACAAGTAACCCAAAGTCTTTTTTATTAATAATTTATAATTATTAATAAATTAATAATTGTTTATGTTGCCACTAAAGTTCCTCTGCTCTCTCTCTCTCTCTCACACACTAAGGCAAAGTCGAGGTACATGTCGGTTCTTTCTCCTTTTTGAACACTATGAAATCTGGGTTTCTCTCGCAAAACGACTCCGCTTTTGCAAATGAGTATAAAAAAGATTTTGGGTTATTTGTACCAGAATTTAAAAAAAATTACTAATTTTACCACCTTCAAAAAACAATTATAAATATATTTATAATTGAGTTAATCTTTTTAACATTATTGATTATTAAAGAGAAATTCCATTAAATATGCCCCAAATGATGGCTATTTACAAGCATATGTCATCCCCGCTAAATGTTCAAAAAGTATGACTTTGTGACCAAAATATCCCTAAAGTATAGTTTTAGATATTTGGTGAAAAAAAGGTCCACTCTCTCGCTCACTTATTTACCAGTGGTTTGGTTTCTCCCGTCCTCTCGCTCAGTCATTCTTCTTCTCATCTGTTCGCCATTGAAGTTCCTCCTCACTCTCTCTCTCTATCTCTCTGTCTCTCTCACTCACTCAGGCGAAGTCGAGGTACATTTCAGTTCTTTCTCCTTTTTGAACACTATGGAATCTGGGTTTCTCTCGCAAAATGACTCCACTTTTGCAAATGAGTATAAAAAAGATTTTGGGTTACTTGTACCAAACTTTAAAAAGAATTATTAATTTTACCACCTTCCAAAAATAATTATAAATATGTTTCTGTGCGGCTTTATTTTTTTTTATACATATTTTTAGTCCAAAAAAATATGATGGTAATTTTGTAATTAAGTTAATCTTTTAACATTATCGATTATTAAAGAGAAATAACATTAAATATGCCCTAAATGAGGTCGAGGGCTATTTACAAGCATATGCCATTCTCACTAAATGTTCAAAAAATATGACTTTGTGACCAAAATACCCCTAAAAGTATAGTTTTGTTTATTTAGTGAAAAAAAATAGTGGTTCTTTCTCTCACTCACTTATTTACCAGCAATTCATATGACATATGCTTGTAAGTCGAGCTGAGAGCTTGACTTCTTGCAAGTAGAACTCGACTTTTTGTAAGCGGAGAGATTAACTTTGTGCGAGCTGAGAGCTTGACTTCATGTGAGCGGAGAGCTCAACGTGAATCCTTCCAATTTGATAAAATGTTGCCGGGATGGGTTAGGTTGCTTCTGAGAGATGTTAGCTAAGTGATTCATCCGTGAATGTCGATCTCTTTTTTCAAAAGTTCTACGTCGAAGGTTTTAGTAGTGATGTTTCATTTAGAACTTTGGACGTTTTGCATAGTCGCTTATCATTCATAGAGGGACATCACGTTATACAACATACTGAGCATTGGGAAGGAAGATTCAGAGATCTTTAATTTTTTAAAAGTGGGTTTGAAAATTCTACTCCTTTTGGTTGTCATTGCATTAGACCCTTAGGAAGCAAATAGAAGATTGTTCATCTAATCCTATTGCCCTCTGAGTTTTAAGGTGTCAAAGATTGCCAAAACACATGCATGCATGGCATTTTTAATAGAGTGCTTGTTAAGTGGAGAGCTCGTGTAAAGCATCGCTCTGTGCACCTCACTAGCGGAGTGGAGCTCAAATGCGTTGGCTTGGAAATGGAGAGCTCATTGATGATGAAACCATCAAACGCTCTTTCCAAGCTCGAGGTGAATGGCGAGCTCATGTAGCAGAAAGCTCGATGATGAAGGAGTTCATGTGATGATTCACAAGCTACTCGCTAGATCTTTAGTCACTATTGTGTCAGTTATTTTTTTCCTCGAAGTACTCTTTCTCAGACAGCTCGCACTTTGTTTCTTCGACTTCTCTAGATTTTTTGAGAAGATTCAACCTTTAGATGGCGATCGCATATTCGGTAGAAGTCTTTGAGAGTTCTGCATTCTCGCTCTTGAATTTCCACCCAGAGCTTGCTTTCAGGTCATACTCCTACCATCATCAGGGACAAAATTTTGTTTTCTAGGGCATAAGTGACTTTTGTGAGCCTAGTTGTTAAGCAATTGAGGTATGATCTGAGGCTTTCCTCAGGTCCTTGACGAATACTTGACAAAGCATTCAATGGAACCACGATGTTTTTTGCAGCCTGGAATTGCCTCAAGAATGCAGTTTGAAGCTGTTGCCAAGAAGCGATCGTATTAGCTGGTAGCCCTTTGAACCACTTCTTCACTGCTCTGATCAAAGTTACGGTGAAACAATGATAATGTGTGCCTATCCATGAGATCGTTGAAATGATCCATATGATCCTATAGGTCTGTTTTTCCTCCAAAGGTGCTCATCGAAGGTAGTTTGAATCCACTAATAAGTGGTATGACACAAATTTCTTCGCTAGAGGGCGAGTGGCGATTGATGTTATGCTCAACGTTGTATTTGAGTAGTGCATCTAGAGCCATTCTGAGATGATTAACATGGGTATTTCTTGCTACTTGATCATTACCTAAAACTGGCGGGATAATAGGCCCCTGGTTGTGCTTACAATGGGGGATGGACTATTGAAACCATGAGAGGCTCTTATCGCATCATCATTTCAGAGTAACCTGGTCAATCACCATGTTGCAAATGTGATCCATTTTGGTCTTGCTCTCATTTTCACTTCTCGAGAGCTCGCCTAGAATTTTTTAACGATTCTTTAGAGTACACTTTTTGTCTGGTGCAGGCTTACAATACATGCTCAATCACAACTGCTAGAAGGATATCGACGAAGGATTGGATTTCAACCAACTTCTTCTGTTCTAAAATTTTCAGCTTAGGATTTGTGTCGATCATTAACTTTGCCTTTGCCTATGAGGATGGATATGACCAGAATAATGATTATCCTGAGCTATCATATGTTCATGATCTTCACCTCTTTGATGTTCTAGGCTTTTTCTTTGTTCTTGTGATGGAATCACATGTTGCACTTTGGTAAGGCATCCAAGAGAATCGTTTATTTCGTTGATGATTCGATGGAGATTTTCAAGTGTGCTCTCGTTCTGTCTTGTCTCTATTCGATAGTTTCTCCAGGATTGTCAGTTTCAGGTCGATTCTGGAGAACTGCGTCATGTTCATCAAAATTCTGGAGAACTACAACCTATTCATCAGAATTTTGGGGTTGATTCCAGCTATTAGCAGCGGCGTTCTGGTGGAAGATACTTCGTATATTCGCTATGGATTTCTAGCGCCAAATTGTCGGTAATAAGGGTTTCCTAACAACCATACCAAACTGTTGACGCCAAAATTGGCATAACAACCAATATATGAAAGAAAAGACACAATTTTTAGAGTGCTTCAGCCAAAACGTCTACGGCCTATATCGACTATTGTCGATATTATTGAGAGGATAGTTTGTATACAAGTATAGATATGAGAGAATTTTCAGATCTCCCCATCTTTTTCATTTGAGGAGGTTTTCCTTTTTCTCTGGCTTAGATATGAAAGTTAGCTACCGTGTCTTCTCAGCATCCATGCTCAGTGACCTCGTCTTCTCTACTCCCTTTCACACTAACAACGCCTCCAGTAGGTCTCCTAGTTCCAATTTCAATGAATTTCAACATTTTTCAAGTTTTATAACTATATTATGTTCTACTTTATTTAATTTTGTGTTCATTTATATTATTTATAATTTTACTGTCAAATTGTCCATTTATAATATTTTGAGATTTTGGGTAATATTGCTATGATTTTGTTTGAATTGATAAGATTTTATTTGAGTTCCATCTTGATTAAAAGATAGAATTTTTTTTTCGTATTGCTGAGGACTATGTCTTATTTGAGTTAAGTTTTAGATTTGATTCCATACTTTCCATGTATTACATAGTTCTTGATGTTTTGCTTAGTATATGTACTTGTGTTTTCTTTTTATCCCAATATTGAAATGGTAACTAGGTCAGGTTGGAGTTCTGAATTTTGATAATAAAAAATTTATAATTTTTCAAGCAATTCCTAATTGCCACCATTAAAGTGAATATGCAGAAAGAGTCTTTGTTTCATATGAAATTTGCTTTTTTGTTGATTTGGAGTTCAATTATGTTACCTACCTTAGTTGTTTGACATAGTGAATTGATTCCTTAGTGGATGCTTTTAGTTAAGAGTTGTATCATTTGTAACTATCAACTACGTCATAAGGATTGTCTTATACTGTCTTTATTGAAGGAATTTCTTAAAGCAAGAGAACATCATGCCAAAGATTTCATTACTATGACACTAGACTTTGGACACGTATAGGGAATGGTAAGAGTTGGAGTTTTGTTTTTCTCTTTGGATAACTACTAAAATCTCCTAATGCAAAAATATTGTTTGGAACTTAATATATTACAAATGGTAATGAAGGATCCAATTTTGCCCATACCAGATTGTTGGCATAAGGAGATTTTGAGATTATTGCCTCATAAACTTTTTCAAAAAAGGTCCCTAGAGATTTAACTTTCTTAGAACATCATAAACCTTGCTTGTTTTAAGATATGTGGTCATTGGAGGTTTGTTTTTAGTTTTCTTTTAGCACATTTGTTTATGTTTCTTGCCTAACAAGTGCTCATCGTTGATCTTTTAATCTTTATAGCAAGCTAAGTAGTTCCAGCAACTTTTGAGATTATAGTGCTAAAATCATTTTGGTTGATAATTATTAGACCTTTTTAACGTGATAACCATGTCTATTTAAGCATGTTGTTGGTTTGTATAATTTCTGTAATTTAAGTCATATCAATTTTGTTTGTTATTTAGAAAATCATTTAATTTATAATTGTTGTATGCAGGTTGTTCGAGGGAAAAAAAAAAAGGTAGTTTAGAACCAATGGCTGATTCTACTCTTTGCAGAGTTATAGCATATTGCAGAAAAATATATAGTAATAACAAGTAGGGCAAATACGAATACTGAGAAACTGAGACTAGTAACTAAACTGGCTAATGTTAGTTCTAAACAAGAGGGAGTGTTGTGATTTTTACTACACATTAACTATAAATTTATTCCTTTGTTTTTTCTTTTTTAAGTTTTCTCATATGTGTTAATATTACAAAGTAACTAGTTTACTATATAAGGACTGGTGATAACCACTAACTGGTAATGATTTTGTTAAATAGTAAATGGTAAGTAGACTGGTTATTGGTAACTAGTTCGATTATTGGTTATGATTTTGTAAAATGGGAATCAGTCACCAGATTGATTAAGATTTTGTTAAATAGTAACTAATAACCAGATTGGTTATCAAAAACTAGTCACTAAAATTGGTTACCAGTAACTGGTGACCAGACTGGTTACGATTTTGTTGAATGATAAGTAGTAACTAGAGTGGTTACCAGTAACAAGCCTGGTAACTGGTTACTATTTTGTTAAATGGTAACTGGTTACTAGCTACAGATTACAAGTCGCCAGTTTTATAATTAGCCACTAATCTTGTTACCAATACAATTTCAAATTTTGTTACTAGATTGGTTACGATTGGTTACCAGTAATTAGATTGGTTATTGATAACTGGTAACTAGGCTAGTTACTTGTTACTTGATTGGTTACCAGTAACTAGATTGGTTACCGATAACTGGTAACTGTATTGATTACCAGTAAATAGTAACTAGCTGGATAACTGGTTACTATTTTGTTAAATGGTAACTGGTTACAAGTCAACAGTTTTACAATTAGCCACTAATCTTATTACCCATGTAATGTCAAATTTAGTACCAGTCTTATTACTAATATGGTAGCTATCACTTTGAAAGCTAGAAAGTAAATTGGTTACCAGTAGTCGTATTGGTAATAAGTTATCAGATTAGTAATTAGTTAACTAATAATCAAGTTTGTTAGCAGTAACAAGATTAATAACTAGGAACTAGAGAAACTAGCAACCAATAATCACATTGGTTACTAGTTATTTGGTTATTAGTAACTAGAGTAACAAGTAAATAGATTAGTCTTGTATAGAAACCGGAAACTAGTAACCAGATTGGTTATTGGTAACTAGATTAGTTTCTAATAACTAGAGTAAGAGGTGACCAAATTGGTTACTGGTAGACACTAGTTACCAATCTTATAACTAGTCACTAATTTGGAAACTACTAACTATATTATACTTATTGGTTACCATAGTTTATGAAATATTGTCTGCTGAGATAGCTGGTTACCCTATGGTAACGTAGAGCATTATTGGTTGCAATTTAATGGCTTGGTTGGTAAAGAAACTAATTACTAGTAACTAGATTGGTCGGTCCATAGTCCAAAAATAAAAAACCACATTCGCTACTAATGTGGTAAGTAGCATAGCCAAATTAGTTATTGGAGAGTTTGGATACCAGTAACTAGATTGTAGTTATTGGATACTATCGTTTACGATGTACTTATTATTATTTATTGAGATAAAAAAATCTACACAAAAAACCAACAAAAAGAAAAAAAAATCTTATTCTTAAAAAGCAAAATTATATAAAAAATAGGAAAAAAAGAATAATTTCTTCTGTCTCTAAAAGAGGAAAAGAGAAAGAAAGAAAGAAAATTCATCGGAGTTAGCGCTTTCTTAATAAAATGAGACTGAGTTGTAAAAAGAATTCAAAGGGAAAAAAAAGTAAGAACAAGACGAAAATAAATAAAAAGGAAAACGAAACATAAAAAAGAAGTGTATCAAGGTTCGTACCATGGACCAATATTAAAAGGGTAGAGCTGTAGTTACTTGCTATTGGATTGGTGGAGGTTTTAGAAGTCTTAATCCGCTTTATAATATATATACGTATGTTCAAACGAACGAAGATGGCTTTATTTACGGTAGAGGAATTTTTTTTCAGAAATGCCAATGTAGTTTTATTCATTTTTAAAGGTAAATGACCGAAAAAACCCTTTTGCAAAAGTGGGATGGTTTTGCGATTGGACTTTTCATTTCCCACCTCTCGCAAAACCATTCCGCTTTGCCACCTACAAGGCTAAAACCCTAAACCCCAAATACCACCACCCCCCTCCGATAAAAGACAACGCCTCAGCCGGCCTCAAGCTTCCAGATCTCGCCACACCATGTCCTACCGAAAGGTTGGTTTCGTTCTCACAATGGTTTAAGGCTTTAAACTAATGGTAATCTGTTGTGGAAGTGGGATGGTTTAATCAGGTTTAATATTATTGGCTTCTGTTTGCTTGCTTGGTTTGGTTTAATCTAATGGATTTCCATTTGCTTACTTTTTTCCATTATTTTCCTTTTTTCCACTGGCTGGGTTGGCGGACGCAGAAGAAGCCCATTGAGCTTTTTGTTGAAAAGGTTTACTCCATTTTTATGTTAATTTCATTCCTCCTTATTGTCATTATAATTAAAAAAATGTACGATTTATTTTTATCTTCTAGTTTGTCTGAATGTATAGGCGTTACTATATATATACCTATCATACCTCAAATAAATCAGGTTTTACATACTAAATCAGACAGCTACTATAATATCCTTTTATATTATGATCACTGTCAATTTCGAGAGTTTCCTTCACTATATTTGCACGTAAAGATATCCGTTAACGTTCTCAGCCTAATAGTTGAGATCACATGACATTTGTAAAATGGACTAAATATATAACGAAATTGCTACTGTTTTTTAAATTAAGAAAAAACGAAAAAATCTATATGAGGAAAACAATGCGTGACTTATATGAGGAAAACAATTGATATAGCATGTATAAGTATATGTCATGCTGATCAAATTCATTAGGTAAAAGAAACCAAGACTGAAGAGAAGGCTTAGGATAATATGAGAGAGGCAAATGGTGTACTACTAAAATCTGCCAACAACATTAAACGCAACAATGGTTTAGGGCTTAAAACTAATGCTAATCTGTTTTGGAAGTGACATCATTTAATATTTGTTATTATTATTATTATTATTTTTTTATAAATTCCAGGACATTGATCATGATGAGCTTCTTAAGGATATTTTCAAGGTATACTCCGTTTATGTTTATTTTATGGTTTCATCTTAGTTTATTATCGATTTCTAACATTTATATTGTTATTTTCCTAATAAATTTTAGGATTCTATGGAGCAATCGATTCAATCATTTAATCACTTCCTGAACTATGAAATGGAAAAAATCTTTCAAAACAGTGCTATGGAGTATCGTGAAAACGGACGTGTGATACTACTCAGGTTGGACTAGGACTTTTGCCCCCCCTTATTTTGTTTTATGATTTAAAATGTCGATATAACTAGACTTAGTTTACTCCTTTTACAGGTTTTCTGATGTTCAGATGGATTACCCCAATGTGATTGTTAGTCAGGTGCCTCGGGAAATTACCCCTCAATTTTGTCGGGTAACTGGCACGACGTAAGTGTATAACTAATTTCCAGATATATTTCTTTTTTTAAAATAAAAGAATATAGGCTTTAACCAACACGATGTATTCTTTTCCATAGGTACTCTTGTCCCATAAGGGTAGTAGTTAAACATTTTGAAAGATCTGAGAATGGCAACAACTTAAATCTTATCTCAAAGGTACACACATATTCGTATATGGATTATATAGCTTTATGAACTTAAGGAATTCTAAATAATTGTTTGTTCATATTTGGTTTGAAGTTCGCTTCCTCTATTATTATTTTATTTTCTTACACTTGTCACCAATTTGTAACTTTTTCTTTTCTTAAATCAGTAATCAATAGTCTTCTTTTCTTGTGTATAAAAATAAAAGGTTAAGGTAGGTAATATCTAGTTTGTTTTTGCAGGAACGGCTAGAAATTGGAAGTATGCCTATAATGGTGCGAAGTTGCAAGTGCATCTTAAACGGAAAAAATGAAGCTGAACTTGCAAAATATGGTTTGTAACAACTTGTTAGATCCCTCTTTTGTAGACTTGTAGTTTATGTGCATTTATGCGTTGCTGTCTCTAGGTGAATGTCCACATGGACGATTATGTGTATCTATGCTTTTCTTTCTTGTTGTCTCTAGGTGAATGTCCACTTGATTATGGAGGGTACTTCATCATTAATGGCACCGAAAAGGTGGGATTTTTATCTTTTGTGTTTTTTTTTTTCAAAGGAATTTATCTTTTGTGTTTTGTATCTTTGTTGATATATGTATTTTATACCGACATATAATGATGAAACCAATGTGTTACAGGTTGTTCTCATACAAGAAAAACCTTCAAGGAATAGGATCATTATTGATACAGACAAGATGGGAAAGTGAGTATTTGTTTTTGATTTTTTATGATATCTCCATTGTGGTTTAGGGTTGATTTTAGGAATTTTTTTTAGCCTAAATGCATCTGTTACGAGCATTTTCGAGTCAATGGAGATCAGAACTGTTATTCAGATGGAGAATAGCAAGTTCTATGTGATGCCCAACCATATTATTACAAGAAAGGTATTCATTTCATTCAGTGACTTCAGTTTTGTCTACGTAGGATTTCCATTACTATCTGTTATAGTGGTTTGATAGGATTGGTACCTGAGGTTTTGCATAATATTTTCTTTAGATTCCTCTCATGGTGGTCATGGTGGCCATGGGACTTAGGGATCAACTGGTAGAAATGTTTACGAGGAATCCTCTTGGTGAAGGAGATCCTCGATACATCGACCTGCTTTTGCCGTCCATCGAGGTAAATAAATATTTTTTACTTTTTGCATGTTGTTTGAATGGACATCATTCGAGTGCGTCTTTCTAAAATTATTTATTGTTTTTAACTTTGATCTCAGGAATGCACTAAGAAAAGAATAGAGACAGAAGAGTTGGCCTTACGTTACCCTGGACTGGAGGTAATTTGTCTAATAATTGACAGTATGTCTTTAACCTTATGCTTTTGTTCGTGGTGAATTTTAATTTCTGAAAATATGTAGTTACTTGCTTGTTACTCAAAATTAAAACAGCATAATATACATCATAATCGAGCACAAAATTCTAGGATATATGATTTGGATAAATTTTTAAGACAACTAGATAGCATATAAATAGATTAATAACTAAAGGAGTTGATAATCCTAAAAATTAAATGTAACAGGAAACAAATAATTAGAACTATATAAACAGTTTAGTTAGCCAACAGAACTAATAGACTTGAAAATTATACATAACAGCAAGCAAAGAGTGTAAATAATACTTTTAGAAACACTTAAAAGAAAACTTCCACGAACATAGTAAATGGGGCCTTTGGATGGCTCAATTTTCACAAAGTTCTTCAAATGCAATAAAAGTTTAAAAATCGGATGCTCATGAATGGATGGTTGTTTCAAAAGTGAAAATGTTGCTCTACTCAGTAGTGACCAAAAACTTGATCAGCCATTGAAATGAGCTTGATCGAATACATTAGGCACAAGGCTTTAATAATTATATTAAAGACATGTGCCTTAGTATAATATGATCAGCTTTTAGTTTTTAAAAGCATATGGTATATAAATACATATATTGAATGAAAAATAGGAAAGGAAGAGCGAACTTAGCTTAAGGACACTTAGTCCGAAGAGTAGATCAAGCCCATAGTCGTTGCATACATGAAAATATGCTGATCATATGATGAAACATGAAAAACAACACCCGTTCTTGGCTAGTATGATATTAAAATAATAATGTGAGGCTGTGGTAACAGAATTAGGCACCAAAACTGATATATATTGGTGCAGCGGAAGGGTTGTTTCGAAATTGAAACAAAAAAACGATTGTTCAAACGGTGAACAAACGGGATGTTTAAGAAGAATAGTTCTGGCTGAGTGATAATAATATTGAATAATAATCTTAACCTTACAATAGTCCCTTTAAATAGAAAACAAAATGCATAAATCTGAAACGGGAAATTAAAAACTGAAACGGGAAACTAAAAACAGGAAACAAGATTATCGGAAACTAGTAGATCAAACTTGGAAAGCAAGAAATAAACTAAAATGGGAAACTAATGAATGACTAATGATCGTGTGCTGCATCAATCCCCTCCTCTTGAAGAAAACTCGCCCTCGAGTTTTGTGGTTGCAAAGAAAATTCATCTGGGGGAAAGTAATCGAAGATATCAGCAACATTAAAAGTATTGGAAATGTTCATATGAGCAGGAAGTTCAACTTTATAGGCATTATCTCCAATCTTCCTCAAAACTCGAAAAGGACCAAGCTTCTTATTCTTAAGCTTATTATAAGTTCCAACTGGAAAGCGATTTTTACGCAAATGCACCATTACCAAATCACCTTCATTAAAGGTCTTCTCACGCCTATGTTTATCTGCTGCTGACTTGTAACGTGAATTTGCTTCCTCAAGATTCTGCTTCACCTCACGATGAATCTGTTGAACACGCTCTGCAAACTCTTCGGCATAAGGATGAACATCGGTAGAAAGTGGAAGACGAATCAAATCCACAGTATGTCGCGGAGCACTTGAATAGACAACCTCGAAAGGTGTCTTCTTGGTGGAACGATTGGGCATACTATTGAAAGCAAACTCGATCTGCGGAAGAGCGGCATCCCATTGCTTTGGCTCATCACCACAAACAGACCGAATCATGTTGCCAAGAGTACGATTAGCCACTTCCGTTTGCCCATCAGTCTGTGGATGACTCGTACTGCTATATTTTAAGGAAGTATCGAACAACTTCCACAAAGTTCTCCAAAAATGACTCAGGAATTTTACATCCCTATCAGAAGTTATGGAACGAGGAACACCATGTAAACGAACAATTTCACGAAAAAATAAATTAGCTACATAAGAAGCATCCGAAGTCTTCTTACAAAGAAGGAAGTGAACCATCTTAGAAAAGCGATCAACCACAACAAATACAAAATCAACGCCACGCTGAGTTCGTGGGAGGCCAAGAACAAAGTCCATAGTCAAATCTTGCCAAATCGTCTCTGGAACAGGTAAAGGAGTATAGAGTCCAGTATTTTGAGCTTGACCCTTGGCCTTTTGACACACCGGACAACGCTGAACAAAACGTCCAACATCTCTCTTTAGCTGAGGCCAATAAAATCTTTCTTCCACCAAGCTAATAGTCTTGTCCCGACCAACATGTCCACTTAAACCCCCAGCATGCAACTCCCGAATCAAATACTCACGCAAAGAAGAACGGGGAATACATAGTTGCGTACCCCGAAATAAATACCCATCTTGAATAAGGAAATCAGTAACAAACTCTTTATTATTGCATCGCGCCCATATGCTCCCAAAATCCTCATCAGTAGCATAAGTGTTACGTAAAGAGTCAAATCCCACCACCTCGATACCAATTGTAGCAAGTAAAGAGGCACGTCGACTTAATGCATCAGCTACCTTGTTAGCTTGACTGGACTTATGCTTGATAGTAAAAGTGAACTTCTGTAAAAATGTAATCCACCGAGCATGCATTCGGTTCATGGTCTTCTGTGAATTGATGAACTTTAAAGCTTGATGATCCGTAAATAACACAAATTCTCGTTGAATCAAATAAGGCTCCCAATGCTTCAAAGCTCGAATAACAGCATAAAATTCAAGTTCATAAGTAGTCCACTTTTGGCGAGGTGCACTAACCTTTTCACTAAAAAATTCCACTGGACGACCTTCTTGGGATAAAA
>JXTC01000267.1:320650-334195 GCA_002914845.1 Trema orientale
AAGTCTCTTATGAATTTGGCCATTTTCAAAGAGTCCTTAAGAGCAGAGTTACTCCTCTCAACTGTTATCCTTCTTCTCGGTTACGGAACTTGGCCCTCTAAACTTTATCTATTCCTCTTCTCAAAACATTGATAATCTTAAGGCTATAAGTAATCGGTAAGAGGTAGAGCCTCAATACCTCAGGTCTCCTCATGCAAAGCTCGTAAACCTAGCCATTTTCCAAGAATCCGAGACCAATTATTCATGGCTTTTATGCCTTTCAATGCTAAATTTCTTCCATTACCAAAAATGCTTTCTTTGATCCTTGGCTTTCTCTTTCAAGCAAAGTACTCTCATCTCTTCGGCAAGGGTCTATCATTGGCTGTTAAAGGGTCTATTATGCGGAGCTGTTCTCACACAAAAGTTTCTAACATCCACTCCCCATATATACCATCGATTCCTTGGAATCCTAGTATTAAGGGCTCTAATGGGGGGAGTTCCTTTCTTTAACTTAGGGACTTCTCCCCACGAATGTGCCACTAGGACACGTTCGTGATCACTACTTCCCCTCCCCGTCCTCTAGGAATAGGAAAGTTGTCGGTTGGTCCTCCTTTGGACTTGGTCCTGATCGGCAACTTTTATGCCTATTCCTTTTTCATTCTCTTTCTGTTTTTTATTTTTTATTTTTATTTTTATCTTTTTGCTCCTCCATCTGTTTTCAAGTCAATAAATCATCTTAATGTAATCCTTTATAGATTATCTTGATGTAAATCATCTTGATGTAATCCTTTATAGATTATCTTGATGTAAATCATCTTGATGTAATCCTCAATAAATTATCTTAATGTAATCCTCTATAGATTAAACACTTTCAGATTCTAAATTAACTAGAAAATAATCTAGGCTTTAAATAATGACCTCCCTGGGGATTTCAGCTTAATTCTGAACTGATAACTCAAGAATTTGCTTAGCTTAATCACTACTCTGGTAGTAGGTTCACAGATCTTTGGCAGAATGAATACATAATCAGATGTCACCATAGCTAAGCATCATAAATTCCAGACAAGTAGTAAAATAGCTAAACAATAAGTTACCATTTAGTCAGTAGATTCTAAGCATTTAACTTAATGCTAAAGTCTGCCACTCTCCAGATAGAAACATCTTAGGCGGATAAACTATAATATCATTTCCTTAAGTATGTCAAACATGACAGAGAAGCAATGTAATAGCATGGCAGATAAGTGAAATGCATGTCACATATTGATAACAATATTACCAAACCAGGAAATAAATTCACATTTGTAAGGTATTGGTCTTTATAAAATAGTCATATAGAATCAAGGTACAAACAATAGCGAGTGTATGCTTGTAAATTCATTATTAGAAATCTCATGATCATAGCATGTTTCCTCCATAATTCAGGTATGAAATATTTAAAGAAATTAATGCTACACATGTAGTCATATGATGTTAATCATTCAGAGTCAGCATAAGTGATTTGGCTTGCTTTGACTAAGTTGTTCATATAATACAAGTGGAAAAATTAGGAAACTTACTTTTGCATAAGAATGGTGACTTTCCTTGGGTAGGATCATAGTATATGGTCATGTCTTAACCTGTAGGCACACGGCTTAAGCGAAGTTATCCTTGAAGAGCTAAACCGCATTAGCTCAATAAACTATTAGTAAACAAGGTTTATAAAAAGCCTTCTCCGAGTATGACCTTATATTAAACCCCATCTCTGTTTCTTAGTCTTCTGCCTAAATAGTCTCTCTCCTTGATCCTTAAAGATGTCTCTATTGAGTTCTCATTTTTTTATGTCTACAGACCAGAAATAATCAAATTTCTTATGCTCCTAGATACCTATGAACCTTCAATCTATATTGATCTCTAGGTAACTGCTTAGAAAATCTACCCTTTCCTAGAGGGGGATGCTTTTGCTGCCTCATCCTACCCTCGAGGGTAGCAAAAACGGTAACCTCGTCTCCTACAAGCCATAGTCGAGGAGTAGTTGGTCTCCTTGAATGTTGCTCCAATTTGCTTGCAAAAGCTCTCCACACCATCGGTCCTTCATACATTGAAGCCTGCATGGTGTGTCAACGAGGCTGGTGTGAATGCAACTTGGAGACCAACTTGTAGAAGGGCTATCCGAGCCCTTTTTCAGTCGATCTCATTTCCACATTAAAGGACCGCGATGCCTTATTTTAATCCTCAAACGAGGCCTCGAGAAGGCTTCTCATGGTGTATCTGATATTCTTCCAATAACAGCTCGAATGGTTGACCAGTAAATGGTGTTCCATTGTCTGAGAGAATTTTTCTTGGAATACCAAATCTATAAATAATGTTTCTAAGACAGTTCCTAACTGCTTCTGAAGTAGCTTTCTTTAGGGAGACAGCTTCTGACCATTTGGTGAAGTTCTCAGTGGCTGCTAGAATCCATCTCTTTCCTCTAGAAGGAGGAGTAATGGCTCCAATTAAGTCAATGGACCATGTAAGGAATGGCCATGGGGAAGTAATGCTTCCAATTTCCACTAAAGGGCATGGATCAAATTTCCAAGCATCTGACAGGCCTCACATTTCTTGGCAAATTCCATTGCGTCTTCTTCTATAGTTGGCCAAAAGTAGCTCATAGAGATGAGCTTCTCAAGCTTCTCAAGCAGCCTTCTTCCTCCATGTGACTTCCACAGCCTCCGAAGTGAACTTCCTTAATTACTTCTTCAGCTTCATTAGGCCCTAGACAGCTCAGGAACTTTCCAGAAAATCTCTTCCTGTAAAGTTGATCATTCTTCAGAAAGTACCCTGATGCTTTCTGTTTAACCAAGATGGCTGTGATAACATCATCAGGAACTTGGTTGTAGGCTATGTAATTAATGTAGGCCCGTCTCTAATCTTCCTTTTCCACAAAACAATTTTCTTTGATGTCTATGGTGAGCTGACATTGCTCACAATTCCTCTGAAGTTCAGCGCTTCCTTCCTCAACTTAGGCCAAAAATAGCCTAATCTTTGAATTCTCCTAGCTAGGATAGGTCCTTGCAAGCCACAGACTTTGTCATGGACCTGTCTCACCAAGTTCTTACCAAACTCACTAGAGACACATCTCGCTAGGACACCATCCCTAAGCTTCTTGTATAGTTGATCATTCAAAAGTACAAAAGTCTTGATCTCTTTGAAATCCTTAGTAGGACTTTCTTACTTTTCTTTGATAGCTTGCATCCAACTAGAATTCTTGGGTGGTGAGGCTTTGATTGGTTTGTCCTTAGTCTCTGAGAGAATTTGGATTAATTTCTCTTATGTGTTTCCCATCTTAAGGACTAAAGTGGCTAATGCATCGACCTAATTATTTTCGTACCTAGGTACAGACTTTAGCTCGTATTTTTCAAAATCCTTTTAATCTGTCTAGGATCTCTTCTCTGTACTTCACTAGGTTAGCCTCCTTAACAGCAAAGTCACCATTCAATTACCTAATCACTAGGTTTGAATCCCCATAGATCTTCAATCTGGCAATTTTCACTTTCTTAGCTAAGCCTAACCCCACAGCCAAAGCTTCGTACTTAGCCTCATTATTAGAACAAGGAAATGCTAATTTCACAGCTTTCTTAATAATGTCTGGTTATTTGAAATCACAATCCCAACACTCCCTTGATTTTTCACAGAAGCTCCGTCAAAATAGAGTACCCACTGTTCCTCACTCTCTACTTGCATCACTTCTTGTTTATTAGAACACTTAGCATGCTTTAGGAGATCAACTAGAGCTTGACTCTTAATAACTTTAAGCTTTTCTGCCATCATTATGTCTAACGCACTCAACATAAGCATACACGTGGCATACTGATGTAGACATGAATAAAATATAATTATATAAACCTAAAATAGTCTAATTAATAATAATCATATGGATTCCTAATATAGCTTATTCATATTCCTCATCACATACTTTCCAGTCTAGAAAGGCTTCTGTAAAATAAGTTTGATAGGATCCGAGTTAGTGATTGCCTTGACCTTATGAGTGAGCATGTAATGCATAAGTTTCTGGACTGCATACGTCAGAGCAGTACAGAGTTTGTCTGCCATTGAGTAGTTTTTCTCTGGCCCTTTGAGTAGTCTACTAAGGTAGTAAATTGGCCTTTCTACTTCGTTTTGTTCTTGTGCAATCAAGACTCCTATTGTTTTCGTTGATGCTGTCAAGTAGACTAAGAGCTCCTTGTTAGGCAAAGGCGTAGTCATGACTTGAGGGTTGGTCAAAATATTCTCTGTCTCCTCGAATGCTTGTTGGTTGTATTCCACACTCTTTTTAGTAAGTTGGTACAGTGGCTTGATTATGCTGGCCAGGGCAGGAATGAACCTCCTCAAGTAGGAGATCTTTCCTGTGAACTCCCTGATTTGTTTGAGGTTTTGTGGAGGCTTGACTTCTAGGATAGCTTTTGCTTTGTCTTCATCTATTCTAGTGCCATTCTTATGGTCTACGAATCCCAAAAACTTGCCTTCCGTGACCCCAAAAGCACACTTCAGGGGGTTCATCTTCAATTCATACTTTCTGCACCTATCAAAGACACTCCTCAGATGGTCCAGATGTAGCCCATTCTTTCTGGATTTGACCACTAAGTCATCAACAAGGGTTTTCCACACAGTCATGAATAATATTGTGGAAGATGACTGTCATGGCTCTTGCATTCTTTAGCCCGAATGGCATTACTGTGTAGTAAAAGTTGCCAAAAGAGGTTCTAAATGCAATTTTCTCCGCATCTACAGGGTCCATTTTGATTTGGTTGTACCCACTAAAGTTGTCCATAAATGATAACATCTCATGATTTGCAGTTGCGTCAATGTGCATGTCCAAATTAGGCGAAGGAAAGTCATCCTCTGGACAAGCTCTATTGAGGTCCCTGAAGTGTATGCATACAGGATGTTTGCAAGGCTAAATAAATCCAAGGCTCAATAAATCCTGCTTCTATCAGCTTCTCCAATTCTTTCTTAATCTGAGCTTGAATATGATTACTGAAGTTCCTGGCAGTCTGCTTTACAGGCTTCACAACAGAATTGACAGCTAGCTTATGTGTGATTAGCTTTGTGCTAAGTCTTGGCATTTCTTCATATGTCCAGGCAAATATATCCATGTATTCTTTTAGTAGTTGAATCGAGGCAGCTTCAAATTCTGCTTCTAATCCCTCGGCAACAAAGGTTGCTCTCGCGTCTCCCTTTTCAGCCAAATTGACTTTCTTTAACTTCCCTCGAGTATTTTTGGGTTCATCTTGGAGCTTCTCAGGGGCTAAAGGAATTGCCTCAATCCCATCAGGGAGTTTGATTTTTTTGATGATAGCTTCCTCATCATCCACCAAGTCAATCTCCATTTGATAATCAACAGGGGAACTCCCTTCTTCACTCACTCCTCATTTAGAGACACCTCTCGTGGCCTAGTCTCTTCAATGGTATCGGCTACTTCATCAAAAAGGACTACCTCTATCCAATGAACTTCTTCTTGAGAGAATGGCGCTTTTGTAGCTGGTGTCATAACTTCTTTCCTTCCTTTTATTGCCTTGAGACACTGGTGTAGTGTGGAAGGGACCACATAATTGTGGTATACCCAAGGCCTTCCCAGTGGCGAGTGATATGACACATCCGCTTCTATCACATGAAATTTATTAGGTTCCCGAATTGGTCCTCCTTGAAGATCCATGTGTCCCTTTGTTACATATGCGCTTGAGGCAAATGTGACTAGTGGAGTTGCTTGGATTATAAGCCTGCTTTCAGGTATCCCTACTGCCTTGAAGGTTTGCCATGGCATAATGTTGACTGATGAGCCACTATCTACGAGTGCCCTCTTGAACTTTAGATCGTTCACTTTGGCTTCCACATATAAAGGCATGTTGTGACTAGAGTTCAAAGTTTGAGCATCTTTTCTAGTGAGTGTAATGGCATCTTCTTGCTGCCGAGCCACCTTTCTTATGGCCTTTCCAGCCATACAACATTGGAGTTCGTATTGGTTGGACACTTCCAGAATGGCTTGGGTGGCTTTGCTCCTGGCTTCCTCTCCAAACTCCAAAGCATCAAACAGGTTCCTGAACACTTTAGACTTCATTAGAAACTCTACATTCACATCACTTTCTTCAGGCTCAACATGATCCTCTTTCTTTGTTAACTGTAGCTCAACAGTTTTTACAGTAGTGCAGGTTATCACCTGCCCTTTCCCATGATTTAAAAAAGAATTGGCATCTTATTCTTGTTTTTCAACAATCTCCCTTTTGCTTACCTTCAAATGATACAGCTTCCTAATAGCATAGCAGTCAGCCGTAGAATGAGCTATCTTTCTATAATATGGGCAGTATGTAGGATTTCTCTTTTCTTCTTGAGTTGGTAATTTATCCACTGGACATTCTTTTAGTTATCCATCTTCAATCCATGCTTTCACCAAGGCTTCTTTTAGCTTTTTCTTCTCCAAAGGAACTGCTGATTTCTGCTAGGTCGCTCCACAACTGACACTTCTCTCTTCCTTTTGTTTGGAAAAGACTTATTCCATGTGTTGCTAGGGAGTTGCTCTTGACTATTTTTCTTTCTCACTTCTGCCATAGTCTCCTCTGTGTCTTTTCTCGTTTGCATTAAATCAGCAAAGTTAGTGATCACATGGCCCAAGACATAAATTCTGCACTTTGGATCCATCCTCTTGATCATTTGCTCTTCGGTTATAGAGTCTTCACAATCTAGAGCTCTTTCTTTGAATCTATTGCCATAAGCTATCAATGATTCATTCTCCTTCTGGTACTCGGATAACAAGTCAACAAATGTGCATTTGGAATCAACCGCAAAGAACTTGGTGCAGAAGACTCTTACCAAGTCATCCCAGTCCTTAATATTGTTTAGAGGCAGATCAACAAACCAATCATAGGCTCTCCCCGTGAGAGACACAGAAAATTCTCTCAACCTCAAATCTTGGTCCCCAGCATATGATTCGAGATCATCTATGAATCTTGCCACTTGCTTCTTTGCATTTCCTCTTCTCCCATTGAAGTTTATGAACGTTGGATTCACATAATCGTTGGGATATGGTTTGGACAAGATGTAAGCTGGGTAGGGGGGCCTAAAATCAGTCTTCTGAGGACCCTTACTTGCTGAACCAGTTTAAAGAGCTCTAAGATTTCTTCCTTTGTAAAATATTGACTGCTTGTGGCTGGGACAGTTTCAGTGGTGATATTAACTACAATAGGGTAATAAGAGCAACAGGGGGAGTTGCTACCACATTTGAAGCACCTGCTTGAGCTGCACTGGGGCTTGCTCCACTTTGTACAAGTGGAACAGCTCTGGAACTTGTTGTTCCATTCCCATGGTGCACTGTTTCTCTATTCTTCAAAGCAGTAACCTCTTGTTGAAGAGATCTCGTCATAGCTAGAAGTTCTGCTAACTGGTTTTGTTGAACAGAACCTTCAAAACTAGCTGGAGGTATTGGTGGTGGTGGAGGAAGTCTTGGTGGTAGAGGTGGTGGATTAGGTGGATTAACCATCTCTCTCTCTCAAATGATATGATTGAAAGTTCAAGAAATAGATTAGGAAGTCTAGACTAAAGATATGAAGATATTACACAAATGAAAATATGAGAAAGATCTTAAGAACAAGATGAAAAACGAAACTCTATAAACATTGAGAAGATTCAATCTTCCAAGGCCATCCCCAGCAGAGTCGCCTTTTAAATATGTCGTAGTAATTTTTTATTGCTGAAAATATGTGATTACTTATGTTACTCAAAAATTCAGACAACATAATTGAGCATAAAAATCATAGACATATAAGTATAGGTAGATATATATATACATATATATATATATATATATACACACACACAGTAAGTAGTTAGATAGAGAAATATATAACAAAAAAAGCTGGTAATTAAAAAAACTGAAACAAAAATAGGACCAGTTAACTGGATTCAAGGGTACCGGAGTGTAAATAACTAAGATTAAAAGTGCTGAAGCTTAAATAGCAGAAAATAAAAAAACTGAAATTTAAATAACTAGAAGTAAAATTGTTGAAATGTAAATATTGAAAATAAAGGGCTAAAACATAAAATAGACCAGTTAACTGGAATAAGCTTGCACTGAAAAGTAAAGAAATAAAAGTAAAATACAATAATATAAGATACCAGAGTATAGAAGATGTTGCCTTAGTGCAAAAACTACCATGAACATGAGGTTGGGGTCTTGAATGGCTCAACCCTTATAAAGTTCTTTGAATGAAATGCTATTATATGTATGAAAGAAGGAATGGATGATGATTTGTTGTTTGAAATATAACTCAATTACATGCTGAACAAACCTTGATCATACATATATATGAGCATAGGTATATAAACATGAAGTATGAACCTTTAGTGATCAAACTAAAGATGTTCACTTCACATTCCTTATGATGCAAGAAAGTGGAGATGAATGATCAACCACTTTATGTATGTGAACTAGTGTTTATCAAGCATGAACTAGTACAAAACCTTATAAAGTAGGATATGATACCTAGGTGATGAATACAAGGCAAAATATGAATAAGGAACAAAGATTAGAAGCTGAAAATATACGATAAAGGAACAAAGATTAGTCACTGTTTATATAGAAACGGCAGCTGATTATGCATGTAAAGACAATATAGACCACTTTCTGATGTAAGAATGAAGTTGAATTAAAGATCTTAGAATAAGAACATGATCTGGAGTGATACGTAGGAGGTTATGAGATGTTTTGTGTCTATCAGGTGGACTAAAATGCAAGAAAAATAAGAGTTCCAGCCACTATAGTAGCTGGATACGAAAATGCAAGGGTACTTGAGAGAGAGAGGGAGTTGAAAGTGAGTGGTAATTACATGGAAATGTGTATCAAAAAAGAGTTGTCATATGAGTGAAAGAGCTGCTCCTATTTATAAGGAGCTGAAACTTGGAACCCAAGAAATTAGTGGGAGACAAGTCTGCCAAGTGGCAAAAACAGCTTTTCCTTGTCTCCTAGGATCTGGTTCCAGCCATATTTTTAGTGAAAAACAATGATTAAGTAACATGGAAGTGCTAAGAACCAGTTTAGAGTTTAGTAAACTGCCTTAGGAAACAACATAGAAGCTGCCACCTCATCGGTTTCACTCAAAACCAGCAAAGATAAACCAGAAACCACCTGGTTTAGGGGTTAGTTTCTAGGGAATCAACATGATGCTTGGTTTAGGATATAGGGTAAGAATACTCTAGTGCATCTAGGATCTGTAACCCCTAAAATAACACTACTCTGTATCTTTTTCATTTGTTTTTGCGTTGTTTTCTGCTTTAAATCATGTTCAAGCTTAATCTATCATTGATCAACACTTAATTAAAATTGTTCTAATTAAATTCAGGGACTTACCCCAAACATAATCATTAAGATTTGTCATGGACGTACCCTTTGGAACACGAGCTATTATTTCTTTTTTGTCAAAAGACTCATTTTTGTGCATTTGTTTATTTTGTATTTGATGCTTAATATTTACCTGCACTATATGCTAAATCTTGTGCATGTTTACTCAAGTGCTCCATTTTGGCTGATACTTTGCGTTCATCTACAGGTTTGTGGAGTTTGTGGTTCACTTGGCTATTACAATCGTCGGTCTGGAAAAAAAATTTGTTCATCATGCCAGAAAGAGACAGATATTTCTACTCAGAAAGTGCCATACGCATGCAAGCTTTTGATTCAGGTAATAATTGAAATTTATTACTGGCTGTCTATTTTAAATGTGACACCTCTAATAACATATAGTCATATGCCATACATAGGCCGTTGGAACAATGGCAGGTATTCAATTCGTTTCCCCTTTTGTATAGCATTGTTCGGATTTCTTGTGCTGCTTGCTCCGACACTGACTTAGACTGTTTAATGCATTCTTCCAGGAACTTCAGTCCATGAATATTTCTATGAAGTTGAAGCTAGCTGAGGAAGAAATTAATGATGATCTTTTGAATCACGTGGCTGTAAACGAATTTTGAGACTATATGATGGATTTGCTATAAAATATTTGTAAATTTGGTTGGTTCATATTTCGTTGTCGGTATCTTTAATAGTTGAATCTGTGTAAACGTAAATACAAAGCCTATTTCTTTCACAAATGCCGCATTTACTTGTCATTAAAATGAAGCAACCAATTATCCTAATAATTTGTGACGAGACCATGTGACACGCACATTGACCCTCCTGACGGAGAAGTGTGCATGGCCCAGTAACTGGTTATATTTGTGCATGGCCTAAAACTATAGTGTTCTAGTGATGTAATTGATAGAGAAAAGGAGTTTTAATTCGTTGTATAAAATATTGGCAGAGACTAACTCTCTTTGAATTATACCGATGTTTCCCCTCATTATGTGTTTGACTGATCCAGATGTGTTTCTTTTATTCCACAGAGGTTTATATACTCATATTATCAAGTCTTGTGCGTGAAATCATGTTAGAAGCTCTTAGGACCTTAAGTTAGAAATGTTCATGGATTTGTTTATTTTTGTTTTACATGCTTGACTTTTGATTGATGAGTTATGGGACTTAGATTTTGTGAATTGGTTGTTCCCATTATGTTATTTGGTGTATATATATATATCTCAATTGATAAAAGAATTGAGCAATAAAAGTATGAGGTGTTCAACTGGACTTTGTAACGTTGTTAATTGTTTAGTTACTGGAGCATACTTCAAACATAAAGGTTATATAGACCACGAAAATTAACTTGATATTTGTCTGAGTATTGAGTTAATAGTAACGTTAATATCTTGGATTAAATTGTAACTTTTCTTTTTGCTACTGTAGTTTTGCATGCTTAGTGACCAAAAAAGGGCTTTTCATTAATTTATTAAGAGGAGCACATCAATTGTACCTTGAACAAAGAGTATTTTACTAAAAAACACATAAAAGTTCGGAATTGAGGCAAGTAATATCCCACCTGCAATATAAGAAATTCTTTGTTCTTGTGAATATGTTAAATATGCGGATATGTGTACATACGTATTTGTCATTCTATTTTACGTGAGACATGAACACGTAGTGTATTATATTGCATGACGAGTATTGGTAAATAGGGTGTGGTGGGCCAGCGCCCAAATATGTGATATGGTCCTCTGGGGATACTATAGTTCTTTCGGAGATACTCTGGTCCTTTTGGGGACACTATGGTTCTTTCGGGAACATTCTGATAGCGATATGGAGTGGACCTCTACTGCAAGGAGATTCTCTGGGTCTCAAGACCTCTATACGACGGCTCATACTCTATTATATGTTCTCTGAGCAGCTCAGTATGTGATTCACGGTTTGGTCAGACAATACAATATACACGGGTATCCCAATCATATGATTATCTATTTCATATTTTATGCACTCTACATCTACATACATTACTTATTTAGTTTCATACTCACAAAGATTCTTACATTACAGAGTATACTAACGATATGTGAGTTTAAAGGAGTGTCGACTTTCTCACTGCGGCTTGTATATATGAGTACTTTGACATTGTGATTTTCTGAGCGAGAATTTTGAATATATTTTGTCTATATGTATTATGAGTGACTATATGAGAGGTCGATTATGCATGTATGTATGTATATATATGTGATATCTCGAATTTCCTAATGACACTCAATTCCTCACATAATTAAAGACCCAATAATAACGTAATTATATAGCATTTTCATTTATATTAGAGCCATGTTTGCATACTCCTTTAGGTTTTGATTTTAAATTATTATGATTATTAGTCCTTATTACGTTTTAAGATAATTTGCAGTGAAATGCTTTAGAAATGCTCATTGGTACAATTTTCACGTGCATTAAATTACTATCCTTAAATAATTATTTTTCGTACTATTTAATTAGAAAATACTTGCTTAGTGAAGTCGTTAATTTTAATTCTATATGTTGTGTAAGTTTGAAAAGATTATATTTTATTTAATTGATTGTCTAGCTACGTTATCTACTTAGGTATTAAAAGACAAAAAAGAGTTATATTATACACATCTGATTTGGCTATGTTATAGTATCATTATCATTATTTTATTTAAATAGTACTTGTTAAGTTTGTATTCAGTAAGTAACAAAGTCGGTAGTGATTTTGCATCCTATGAATTTATATCCATATATTCACCACTGATAGCCCCTTTTTTTTTTTTTTTTTTTTTTCGTCGGGTCTCTTTATTAGTTTATTTATCCTCTTTTCCTTCCAATTTCCACACATCTATCTAGCTAAAACAAAGGTATACTTTAACTAAAGCTTTTTAAGGAATTTCAATTGGTACTCTCTTATACAAATCTAAGTTTATATCTTGAACATACTTTCATTTTCTTTATATGATTTTCAACAAATAATTCTTAAACGTGTACAGTATCTTTGTATTATTTTCTTTAGTTTAGAATTCTTATATTACATATATACATACCTATATATCATCAACTTTATTTGTTTGATTATTGTCTATACATATATGCTTGATTATAATCATTTAACTTACTAGTTAAAATGATTCGAGAAATTTGGGTTAATGTAAGTTTTGATTCGGTTACATCTGTGTATACATTTATGTGAAGATGGAAACTCCTGGTTGGAAGTTTTAGGTACTTGATTACGTATTTTATTTAATTGATTGTGTTTGTACTGGATCAATTAATCTATTCCTACTGTTGTCATTTTGTTAGTAGTTAGATATGATACAAAAAAAATGCAAATGGTATGGTTATTAAATTAGATTAGTTGGGCAATTTTAGTAATAGCACATATTGCTTTATTTTATTTGCACAGTGTACACTTGTATTAAATTACATATACTTTCTCGGTTATATATGAGATAAAAAAGGGAAGGTTCTTAATTGACACTGTTACTTCTATCTTATTTAATCTTCTTTAGGGACAATTTTAGAAGTGTGAAATTCAACTATTATGTTGATTTGTGATTTTTAAAATAAAATAAAATTTTGGTTTTAGGAAAATTTTAGGGACACATTTGTTGTACCGTGAGTAAAGAGCATTTCACAGGTAGAAACTTAAAAGCTCGAAAGTGAGGTAAGTAATATCACACTTGCAATATAAGAAATTCTTTGTTTCTGTTAATCTATGGATATGGAATTTATAGATATCTGCATATACGTATATGTTATTTAGCTTTGCATAAGACATGAACACGTGGTGTATTTATATTGTTTGACGAGTATTGGTAAATATGGTATGGCGGGCTAGTGTCCAAATATGTGACATGGTTCTTTTGGGAATACTCTGGTCCCTTCGTAGACACTATGGTTCCTTTGGGAACACTCTGATAGCAGTATGAGATAGACTTCTGCTATACACAGAAAGGATTCTCTAGGGCTCGAGACCTCTATACGATGGCTCATGCTCTGTTATATGATCTTTGAGTGGCTTAGTATATGATTCACGGTCTTCTCAAGCAATACAATATACACTGGGATCCTAACCATAAGATTATCTATTCTCTGTTACATGCATTCTGCATTTGCATACATTACTGACTGAGTTTTATACTCATGCATATTCTTACATTGCATAGGATACTGCTAATGTTTGAGTTTGGAGGGGGAACGCCGAC
>JXTC01000267.1:335005-349703 GCA_002914845.1 Trema orientale
AACATCAGAAGGAATTTCAAGCACACGATCCCCGATAGTATCTGCTTCAGATATTATTTTTCTGCCATGAAATAAAAGGGACTTATAGAAATATGACCAAAATTTGGGCCTAATTTAAGTAAATATCCATTTGTCAAATATTATAGAAAAATATCTAGTATATACGTTTATATACCAAGTGTAAAAGTTTTATATGTCAAGTATAAAAAATTATATAGCCAGTACATTTCAATATAATAACTGAAATTAATAGATAAACATATATACCAAGTATAAAAATATATATACTTGGACATTTAGCTGTAAAATTTAAAAAGTGGACATCTACCTAATCAAATTTTAAATATTAGTCATCCACCTAAATTTCTCGAAATAAAATTGCTAGGGCATCTATTTTGAAATGTCAAGACATAGACACTTTTAATAAGGGACCACAATTTTACACACATAGCACTCACACTAGTCCATTTGCCTTCAATTGGTGCCATTTGATTTTAAAATTATTTGGACAGTACCTCCCCTATTTTTAGGATATTCCCACATGATTAAAATCATGGTTTTAAACCTGCAATAACATTTTACAAGTCAATTTCTATATATACATCTTAAAGAAAATAAATTAGAATGACATAAGTACACTTGAACTCTTTTTCGGTTTAAGTAAAGTTTAAAACAACTTTTGCACTTGTATATAGTCACAACCAGCAAGTAAATGGATGTAATATACATAAAAAAATCAATGACTTACACATTCCATGTAAAAAATCAGATTACAAGTGCAGACAACTTATTCCAATAATGGAAACACTTGAATCCACAAATAGTAAATTTTGGGGCTTTAGGTCTAATTTTATTTTTCCACTTAAATTCTATAATTTCAGCTATATATATAGATTCCTAGGATCATTATTCATCAAATAATAGATTTAGTTTAAGAGCTGAAACAAAAAAAATTAACTACAATTTCGAAATCCTACATAGAGTTCACATTGACTAGTTTGAGCTTTTGCTGAAGCTCTTGCCTTCTACCTTCACCAAATTAATTCCCAAGGCTTTGAAACTGATTTTTGGACTTAAGAGAACCTAGAGGAACTATTATTTAAGTGAGAGTAAGTGGTGGATTGAAATTATAAAACAAAACCTAAGAATAAGAACTAGTAGAACTACCTTGAATAGTTTGGACCTATCTTACTTTCTTGAGCTCTAATTTGAGTTCTACCACTTGAAAACTCTTGGAAATGGTTGAGAGGAGTTGAGAGAAGTCTAGAAATGAGTTGGAGAGTTTCAGGTCATGGCTGGAGTTAAAGAGAAAGAAAATGACCAGATTTAGTCTAAAAATGATACTTAATGACTAAGAAATGACAATACTTAATTTTTGAGGGATATTTTGGATATTTTGCACATTACTTTCCACGTGTCAAGTTCTAAAATATCCTTAGCATAGTCACTACGTTGTTGGTCACTCCCATTCACCTAAGATGTAGCTCAATTCGATTTTTTGACCTTTTCCAATTTTTAATTATATAATTTTCTTTTCTTATGTTTGCATTATTTAAAGTGAAATCTAGATCGTTCCAGTTGTCTTGATTAAGAAATTCACAAAGGTTGGCAGCTTAAATAATTTTTAAGAATATTTTTGGATTTGACACATCACACCAGGGTAATAATGTTATTTTAAGAATATTTTTGGATTGACACATCAGAACAGTTTAATAAAGTTAAGCTATTTCTTCTATAGATTGGCTAATTTCATCTCAATTTCAAATCAGACCAGGGTAACATAATAAAGATAACTTATCTATCATGCAAACAGAATGAAAGAAAAAATGTCTAGGTTTAGTAATTCTCCAACCATCCTTTAAATACACAATCTCCCAATTTTCCTCTTAAATTAATTAATCCACTAGAGTTGTTAACCAAGAATTCAAATTATTCACAGACTCTTTTTCAAGACATAAGTGAAAACACCTAGACAAGCCAATATGTTACTCCTAACATAAATTGACTAGAGTTATTAGGTTTAGTAATTCTCTCCAAATGGTTGTACAAGTCACATAGGTATATTCCTATCCTATGCAAACTTACCCCAAACTAGGTAATCTTATGTTGTTTTACCTATATTCAAACATAAATTCCCCTTCCTAAGTTCATAAAGGTTTCACTCAACAATCTATTTAATGGTCAAATAAATAAAAGCAGTAAGTATATGTGGTGCCCAAGATTCTCACATGCATACTAAGCTGATAATAAACATGTTCCAATTGTATATTAAGCATTTAGAAGTCATTTATATCCATTTCATAGTAACATGCTCATTCCATATGTTATACGCTTTTACATATATGTTATTATACTAATAATTGTCGAAGTGTCTCGATGCAGTGTAAAGGTTCAATACCCTCAGAGAGAGATCTCAGTGTGCTAAAAGAATAAAGAATATGAAAGCAATACTGTGTGCACATGCATTAAGATCATGTTTGTTGCAAACTTGGTCAAACAGTAGTTTTTCAGTGAAATACAATTTTCACGCTTTTCGGAACCAAATTCACTGTGTTTTTAACACGTCAAATAGCTTTAATTCAATATCTAGGACTCATTTATAACATTTTATTTGTTGGCCTCAGGTAAGCACGAGGTGGCATTCATGACACTGATTTGTGTTCTATTGCACTAAGCTAGCTTAGATTCAACTTAATAGCATAATGTCATTTTTGTGCATTCTAATAATTGAGTGCTAATACTATGTTTCCCTTATTAATTGGAATCTAATTGACTTGTTTTTATGTTTAATGATTGGTTATAGGGCTAGGTTCCATTAAATTATAATAAAACTTGTTACATAGGATTATAAGTCAAAGCATGACTAGTTTTTTCTTTAAAATCTATATTTCAGTTATCTGAATAAAGTTAGGATAGACCAATTTTAATACTTAGCTTAGTAATCAATCCTCGTGGGTTCGACACTCTCAACTCCTAAATCTATAGTACTTGTGACAGTGTACACTTGCACGGGAATGTGTAAAATTATAGTTACACATTCCAACCAATAAGTTTTTGGCACCATTGCTGGAGATTGAAATACTAATTCTTGTTAATATTAATACCAATTGACTCTAGCTTTAATTCAAACTTTTTATTTATTTATTTAATTTTTGTTTTATGTTCTTTTCGATGGCATATTATGGTTATTATGGAAGTGGAGATATGATGGACACCGGTGAAGAATGGCACAAATCTCTCATGGCTTTGAACACTCAATTAAGCAAATTGAACAAAAAACTCAAAATTATGGAGTTGACTGCTCAAGTGAGTGAATTGACCAAGAGACTTGATGCATTGGGTAAACAAGCTTCCCAAAGACCCTTTGTGAATTGCCAATTATGTGGAGGAAGCCACCCAAGGGAGAGATGCCCAATCAATTTGCAACCAGTACACTTTGTTGCAAATGGCTATACAAAACAAAGTTACCCACACTCAAATTTCTACAATCCAAGTTGGGAGGAGTATCCTAACTTCTCTTGGAGCAATAATTAAGGCTCGTCACCACATTTCTACAACGAGCCTACATTCACATCGGGGTTTTACCATTAACCACTTATACAAGAAGACAAGTCATCGTTGGAGGAGGTACTTGAGCATTACATAAGAAGAATGGATGCATATCTCCTGAAGCAAAAGGAAAAGTCATCCTTGGTGACATGATGATGCGACAAATGCAAAGAATGGATGCTTTCCTCCAAGAGCAAAAGGCCTCAATCCAAAATTTTGAACACCAAGTAGGCTATCTTGTAACAATCATCAACCATCCCAAAGACACCTTTCATAGCAATACCAACTCGACTCCGGAGTAGAAATATTGTACCACTATAACTTGTAGTAGTTTGTATGATGAGGAATCGATATTTGAGCTTCATGAAAAAGAGGGAGATGGGATAAATACCACCATGCAAAGTGATGTGGAGCTACATGCGAATATCAACATGACATCCTTTGAAGAAAATCCAATCCCAAGGCCATCGTTGAGGAGAAAGCTTCAAATTAAAGACCTTGGAGAGGAATTTTCTTGTCCATAATCGCTAAATCAACAATTTCTAACAAATGGACCATTGGTAACTCATTCTCACCATTTCTTTCCTCATAATTATGGATATGAAGTGTTGCATTCTAAAGCTAAGAGCCCAAAAGACTACATCCATGCATTGGGATGGTCAATTGATAATATAAAGAGTAGACTTCATTTGGTCTCAACTTGTGAATGAGCCATAAGCAAAAACTCAAGCCGAAGACTTTAATTCAAGCGCTTCTTCGGAAGCAACCCAACTATTTCTTTCATTTTGGTGTGTTGAGCAATCCAAAGAGTTAGTGCCACTTCAAGGAGATCAAGCTTCATGGCTATGTGCCAACGAGAGGAGTATCCCTAAACTCATTCTTTTGTTCTTTTATTTTCTAATATTTTACATACTAAGTTTGGGGGAGGGAGTAAACCTTGTTGGATAGTGCTTTTGTTAGTTTATTTGTTATTGTGTGTTTATTTTCTTAGTTGTGTGATTATGTGTTTGAATAATTATAGGTATTTTGTACTTTCTTTGATGATTACTGTGTTCCAATGATAAGAACTTGGAGTGAATTTGTGCATAACTTGATGAAAAATGTGGATATTGGCTTAGTCTTATGGATAATTATTGTGTTAGTTCCATTTTGATTGAGAAAGTCTATATATGAGCACAATGCCTTTATCTTTGATTTGTGAGTAAATCTATAGAATGTTTATGTAAACATGACATTTTGTTATCTTACAAGTGCTAGAATTTACTTGATAATTTATTGAGGCGAAATCCTAGATAACATTTCACCAAGGAAAGGATTTAGGCAATCTTTGGACCGTTTGAGCCTTTCAAGCTAACCATTATATATTTTATCTCTAGTACACCCATTTTGAGCCTTGTAAAGCCTTTTCTTTTTCAACCACACACACATTAGCTTAACCTAAAATAATATCATTCAATCTTTACCCTTAAGTATATTGATTGTTCTTATTGAATTATTTTGAGCTATGCTATGTTATGGGAGGATGGGTAGAGTGAGATTGTAAAAACAAAATAAAAAAGAGAGAGAGTTACACACTTGTTCATAAAAGAAAGAAATAAGTTTGGAGGTGTGCAACTCAACAACAAAAAAAAAAACAAAAAAGAAAAAAAAAAGAATAAGTGCTTGGCTATATGTTGATGGAAAAAAAAGAAATTTTGATTTTATTGGTGTATTACTTGGTGAGTGAAAGAGTAGCTCTACATGAGTCTTAGAGTTAATATGCTTAAGGGTGATTTGAGTTTACTTTATCTAAAATATCGTACCTTCACCTAATCCTACATTACAACCTTAATGAAGACCTTTTGATCCTTGGTATTATGTTTATCTACATTAGTGGAGACGGAATTGAAAAGCAAACTTATGGAACTTGAATATTATATTTGAGATTTGTGCTTAATACATATTTGCATAAACTTATCCGGATTAACACAATGATAGGAGAAAGGCATACACACACGAATGGAAAATCTAATTTGAAATGGGATGTACTCTTGAAATGTTCTTAATACTTTGCCAAGATTTGCACTTTTCTTTAATTTATACTATTTTGTGAGCTTTGATGAACCAATTGGAAATCATCAGTGTCAGTACATTAACTCTTGTGTGTTTTTAGGTATTTTTTCTTTTCTTTTGCTCTAGGAATAGTAAAATATTTAGTTTGGGAGTGTATTAAGTCCATAAAAATGGACTTATCTAGTACTCATGTGCCTTAGTTTTGCTATGTTCTTATTTATTTTAAGTTGTTTCAATTGTTTTACTAGTTATTTGATGTTTTGCTTGTTTATGACATAGGAGAATAAAATAAGGGTATTTGATGTGAATTAAGGTGAATTTGTACCTCACAAATGGGTCTTTTAAACTATTAGAATTAAAGTTCAATCCGATATGGTCGTAACGTAACAAAAATGATGCAAATCGGAGCTCAAACGAAGAAATGATGCACCTGGGGAGCCGAGGTGCCAAACCAGTAGAAAAGTGGCGCCGCAGCGCCAACTTTTTGGAACTTTTGGCGCCGCAGTACCAAAAATGGCACCACGGCACCACCCGCTATCCTGAGTCAATAATTGACGGCCGAGATTAACTTTTTGACGATCCAAGGATCCAAATTCAGCCTGCCGTAGGTTTGCACGAGCCACCTCTTTAAAATTCTATCTTTGGGGTTGAAAGAGGCATGTTGGGATAGAGAGAAAGAGAGAGTGGCAGCCATGAAAGGAGAGGAAGAAGAAGAAGAAGAAGAAGATATGCTCCAACTACTTCCATTTCTTGACTTCCTCCATAACATCAACATCATAGTTTGTTCTTAGCTTTTTTCTCTTCATTGTTTTTCATTGTATTTCCATATTTAGAGAGTGATATTGTTGAGAGTAAATCTTTGAAGGAGGATTTAAGAGAGCAAGAACCAAGTTTGAAGGAGGAGATTGACAACCTCCATGAACACCTTCAAGCTCTTCAAAGAGGGAGAATTCTGAAATATTTTTTTCTTTGATATTTTGTATTTTTTGAATTCATTGTATTGACATGTTATTGTTCTCAATTTATATTATGAAGTAAATATTTCTTTGTTTAGTTTACTATGTAAACCAACCATAAATCTTTTGTTTGTTTATTTCTCTTCTCTTTCATTAATCAAATCCATTGTTGAGTTATTTATTTTACCTTATACTTACTGCTTCAAATTTATTTGATCACTAAATAGATTGTTGAGCAAAACCTTTATGAACTTGGGAAATGGAATTTAGGTTTGGACATAGGTAAAATAACATAAGATTACCTAGTTTGGAGTAAGTTTGCATAGGATAGGAATATACCTATGTGACTTGTGCAACCATTTGGAGAGAATTATCAAACTTAATGACTCTAGTCAATTTATGTTAGGAGTAACATATTAGCTTGTCTAGGTATTTTTACTTATGTCTTGAAAAGGAGTTTGTGAATACATTTGACTTCCCGGTTGGCAACTATAGTGGATTAATTAATTTAAGAGGAAAATTGGGAGATTATGTGTTTAAAGGATGGTTGGGGAATTAGTAAACTTAGACAATTTTCTTATTGCTTGCTTTCATTCAGTTTGCATGATAGTTTAGTTATCTTTATTTTATTTCTTTAAAATTTGTATTTCGGTTGTTTGGATAAAGTTAGGATTGACCAATTTTAATACTTAGCTTAGACTTAGTAATCAATCCTCATGGGTTCGACGCTTTTAATTCCTAAATCTATATTACTTGTGACCGTGTGCACTTGTACGGGAGTGTGTGAAATTATAGTTACATATTCCAACCAACAGAGTGGAAGCCTGATACGTAAACAAAAAAAAAAGTCATGATTATTTGATTGTTATTATTTAAAAAAATAATAATAATAGTGAAATAGTTGATGACAAAAAAAAAACATGGTACAGGTTTATCTCAACTATATTCCATTATCCTATAACTACCCATTCATCCGATCACTCCACCTCCATAAAAGGTGGGATAGTCACTCACTTATATTCTACTATCCTATAACTACCCACTCATCCGATTACTTCACCTCCACAAAAGGTGGGATAGTCACGTTCCCACTCAAAAGCATAAAAGTGGGGTAAAAGCATAGAAGTGGGGGCATTACCTCTCAGTTTGGGTCTATAAATAAGGACATTCACAAGACCAAGGGAGGAAGAGGATACTGCCTGCACAAAAGAAAGAAAAAAAAAGGAAAACGACAGAAGTGAAAAAAAATATACACGAGAAAAATAAGAAGGTGAAAAGAGAAAGAGTTTTGCAAAAATGTATTTAATTCAATCTACAGAGTAAGTGATGCAGGGTACTTCATACAAGTCCTTTATTGCAATTTTCTTCTTAAATTTCATCTTAATTCTTACTATGGTCTAAGCACAACGGGACCGTCGAGGTTTTATGACCTAGACCGCCGATAATGATCTAGTTCTAATCAAGGCAAAATTAAACTCATTCTTCTATATTTTCTCCAAAATTCTCTTCTTTATTTTTCTTGATGCTTATTACGTATAGGCGTGAAAGGGTCGTCGAGGTCTCACGACCTAGGTCACTGATAATGATCTAGTTTTAATCAAGGAAAAATTAAAGTTGTTTGTCAGTGTTTTCATGACAATCAAAAAATTTCCTTTGGTTTCACTGCAACCTAGGCTTTATAAGCCGTCGAGGTTAAATGTGAGAAGTATAGCCAAAGGGAAGTCAAATTTTCTCTATTTATGTCTTTTTGCTGTTATTTTTTTTTTTAAAAAAAGAAAATGATATGTACGTATTTGAATTTTAACAAGTAAAATAAACAACAGGATCAGTAAGATCAAATTCTTAGTTTCTGTTGTTTTAATAAAACAAATTCAAATATACGTACATATATTATCGGCTGGGGTCTTGGAATTATCTTCAATTTTTCTAATTGGGATAATTATGTAAAAGGGCTTATTATTATATCTGCTTAACAAACATAATCACGTAAGCCAAAAAAAAAAAAAGAAAAAGATGACTCCTACAAAACGAGAGGTTTTGTTACAAAGAGGAAGCCATCAATAGATTTTATCATTTTCTTATTTTGGAAAAAGATTCAACAAACAAGTCATCTAAACATTATGGACCGATACTAGTGCATGATGGCTTATATGATGGTGCCTTCCCTTAAAAAAGATTTTTAATTTATGACAAAACCAAATAAATCAAGGAAAAGAGTTTGTTTCATAAAGTAACGTTATATATATATATATATATCACCAATCCAGTAGGTATTTTTTTTTTTACCTACACATAGGTATCATTTTGGCCAACTAAAATTTTTTTTGCATATTTTTTATATTAAAAAGTAGGAAAGAGAAATAACATTAATGATGCATGTCATTCTATGTACTTCACTATAGCCATTAGATCACTATTAGATGATGATCCAACGGCTAAAAAAAATACCTACACACACATAAAAAAAATACCTACACACACATAAAAAAAATACATACTGGATTGGCAACCTATATATATATATATATATATGGAATGAAACAGTATTACTCACCAAACGAAAAAAGAAGATGATTCAGTACTCAAAAAAAATGGTCCGAACTTGTCTTTTTCGTCTCTCCATAAATTAAGTTGCCCAAAAATACTTCTCAACCTACTACAAAAGTATGGAAAGTACGAATAAAAAAGGAGCAACAACGAAGATATGGTTAAAACACATCCAAAATTCATACATGATGAGGAACCGTTCGTTCACCATATTGGGATATTATGCAATCTTTTTTTAAGAGATTGAGACTGAGAGGTCCAATCCAATCTAAACACTTAATGGCTTTTGAGGGAATATCAAATACAACTTCATTGTGAGTTTGATCTTAAAGGGACATCTACCTGAAAAGCATAAGAGAATTAAAAGAGTTATATGCTATAACGGAATTTTTTACACTACTTGAAGGACATATTACTCTCTTCAGTTTGTCGAGTAAATTCTCAGAGTTCGCTTATATAAACCAGCAGTTATATTTAAAGTCTACTTCAAACATGGATTTTAATCCGAATCGAGTTTCAAAACAAATAAAAATGTAGAAACTGCCTACCAAAATTTTCTGATAATTGAAGTTTGAATCCATAACAAATTGATTGATTTTTTTAGATCTCCGGATTGTATAAAATCTAAAAGAATTCAATGTATAAGTTGGGTTCAAAAATAAAGTCCATAACAGATGACCTGATAACTCTATAAAAATGGAGTTATTTATGTTCTTTTACTTAAATATTTTGTGTGTTTTTAGAAATTTTAGTTTAATTTAGTTATTTTATAGTTAATTTGATTTTAAGTATTTAGATATAATTTTATTTAATTTTACTAGATTTTAGGTATTTAATTTAATTTAGTTTAGTTTAGGATAATTTAGTTTAGTTTAATTAAATTCGAAATTAATTTAGATAATGATGTGTTTATTTTATGATTAAGTTTTAATTTTGTTTTGATTTAGGTTTAAATAAAAGAAAAAGAAAAAGGAAAAGTTCAGGGAAATTAAGCCTAGACTCGCGAGTGGAAGAGCGAAGCGCAGGCACGATCTCAGTCGTCCGTTTCAATCATCCAAGCACCAGGCGGGTGCGTGCACACCACGCGCGAGGACGGGCGCATCTAGAGCCAGGGGACAGTTGGGCCCGCACGCGTCAGCAGCTGCCATTCTCTCCCCAGGGGGTGTCTGATCCGATGCGTCTCATCTCTCATGCAACCTATTTTTTAGCCGTAAATGAGTCGCCACATCAGCTTCTTAGTCAACGTTTCATACCAACCAATCAGGTGCAAGTTTAGTGCCGAGCTCACCGATTTGCGCCGCACCGAATTAATGCCCAATACTCAGAAAACATGAGGAAAAGGAAGAGAGAGAAAGAAGAAAGAAGAGAAAATTGTGGGAAATTGACACATCATCCAGCCAATCAGAAGCCATCTTTAGAAACGTGGGAACTTGCACAACACTCCAAACTCAGCTATAAATACCCCGAACGTGAGAGGAGAAAAACACACAAATTTTGAGAGAGAAAACTCTACTTTTTCTAGAGAGTGTGTGTGGGATGAGTTAGATATTAGGCTAGTTTTTAGAGAGGCTAGAGAGATGATCTTAGTTGTATAGTTTTTCTGTTTTCTAGCTTTGATTCCTGAGAGTGCTTCAACGCTCATAAATTTGGTTTGTTAAATTCTTCAATATTTTTATTTTCAATATATTATTTTCTAATTTCTCATATAAATTCAGTCATGCTTTCTTTATGTGATGATTTAAACTAGATTATAATTATGTTTGTTTTATTAGTTGATCTTTTACTGCAGTATTATCTCTGTGATATATTGTCGATCTTAGATAACTAATAAAATAGATTATTTTGGTGTTAATTGGAAGAATTTCTCATATTAGATACTTTAGATTAATATTTGTTCTTAATTGCTATATTTTCCAGTTATGCATTTGGGATGTGAAACATATAATTAAATAATAAATAGGAATCAAAGTTGGTAACAGTTAGACGAACAATTAAATGAATCTTGAAGCCTTGTTTTCTCATATTGGTATTTTTATTTATTATTTTGTGATTATTTTAATTTATTGCTCAGTTTATTTTTATTTTTAATTTTTCTTTCTATTTTTCGTTACCTTTTATTATTGATTTACTACTCTGTGGGATCGACACCTTAATCTATACTGCGATAGCCGCTAGTATATTTTGAGCGTAGACATGACCCATTTTGTAGTAAAGCCTCCTTTTATTATTAACCGGATTATGGGCCCATCAAATGACCAAAAGATATAATTCATATTATTTATTATTGTGACAAATGTAGTGTAACACCCTCTAGTTTAACTATATTATCATATACAGCAAAACTATGAAGTATTATTGTTTCTTAAATCATATCTTTAGTTTCCAAAAAAAGTGGGTAAATTTGAACTTTCCAAAACCTTTAAGCAAAGCAACTACATGACATTTCTTGTTGAAAGTGTCTCTACAAAAATTTACAAAAAAAAGAAGTTTTCATCAGTATATTTTGCCATCAGCTATAGTATTTACGTCACACCTAAAATATCATAATACAAAAACATCGCCCATAGGTTAAGCTCGTCCACATCTATATGATCATGGCGACAAAAGGCAAGCCAGGCAACCAGCTAGTCAACACCAAAATGTGTCTTCATTACAAAGTATTCAATAGTGAATACCATTGTACCAATTTTATAAGATAAGTTTTAATTACAATTGTTAGTCTGTCTAAGCTGGATAGGTAAGCCTGTTAATACAGACTCTCCTGTCGAATCGGGACTTGCGGATCTTATGATGTGTCTCATTGAAGCGGGACAATATTAGCGCGGTGTAGGATGCACCTTTGATGAGGGAAGGAGTTTTTTAAAAAAAACCACACGACACCTTATTTTTACTCTTGGTCAAAGTTTCCACCCAATGTTATCACAGCCTATCGACTTACGGGATTAACATACTAAGGGGCCCAACTATGAATATTTTTTAAAGAAAATGCATCAAATGTTTAAGAAAGAGCCTCACTCCTTTGTAAGTGTTTGATATAAATTTTGATATCAAATATTGCTTTGTTATTCCATAGCATATTCTATTATTAATTATTATTGGCTATAATTGGATTGATAAATTCTGGGTATCAGGATATCAGTATGGTGACTACTCGGAGTCAAGATAATATCGACAAAGGCGCATCTTCTTCACAGGATGGTAATCAGATTGAACAGCTAGCTTCTTTGATATAAAACATATTAAAGCATTGTATGAGACAAGAAAATCAACCTAACCCTCCATTATCGCCACCTCAATAGAGGCAGGATGCTAGTGAAAGAGCTGAGGAAAGATTAAGGAAACTCCACTCTCCGACTTTTAATGGTGATTTTGATCCAATATAAATTGAGTAGTGGATTAGGACTATTGAGCGTATGCTGGCTTATGCCAAAGTTCTTGATGAAGATAAAGTCTCTTGTGCTAGTTTTATACTAAGACATCATTTTGAGTATTAGTAGGACACTATGAGTACTATTCATGATGTCACTACTTTGACTTGGGAGAGCTTTATAGAGTTGTTTTACGGGAAGTATTTTACAGATGCTATGAGAACTAGCAAGAGGGTAGAGTTTGCCTATTTGAAACAGGAAGATACGACTATTGTAGAATACATTATTAAGTTTGACGACTTATCACGATATGCACCTCACATAGTTACCACTAATGAGCTTGAGGTAGATCAGTTTATGCAAGGTCTGAGGAAGACTATTGTCAGGGATTTAAAATCAGGTGGTATTCGAGGGGTACCATTTACTCATATTACAGACAGGGCATTAGATGCTGAGCAAGCAAGAAAGATATTTTAGATGAGGAAAAGATTAGGAGAGAAAGACAGGATAGTGAGATGCAAAAGGATTTCAGACCTAGTTTTCAGGAAAATAAAGGAGGACAGACTCATGCCCAATGTCCTTAGGACATAAAAAGGAAGGGAGCTCCAACTCAACAGACCCAACTTGATCAGGATAAGCATCCTAGGACTGACTAATGCACTACCACTACTACTATACCACTTTGCCTATCATGTGGGAAGAATCATTCTAGAGAGTTTTGTAAAAGTGCAGGGTTATGCTTCAAATGTGGTAAAAGTGGTCATTTTATTAAGAACTTCACTGAAATAAAAACAAACAAAAGAAATCTGGTGGTAGGCTGTGTACTATGGCTGAGACAAATGTTGGAGACAGGACTGAGGCAGGCCCATCTGTTATCACAGGTGAGATATTTATTTCTGACATCATAGCTTATGCATTAATAGATATAGGATCCACGCATTCACATGCATCATTAACATTTGTGAGGAGATTGGGTCGCCTTACAGATCAAATGAATACCCTATTTGGTACTACACTTCCCTCTGGAAAGGTTACGTATTCAGATAAAATTTTGAGAGCTTGTCTTATTGTAGTGGATGATAGAGAATTTTTTGCGGACTTGATTGTGCTTGATATGAATAATTATGAGATTATTCTGGACATGGATTGGCTATCAAAGTATTGTGTTAAAATTGAAAGTAAAAAGAGAACTGTAACATTTTATCTTCCAAATGCTAATCAATTTATACTCGTAGGTTCTCAAAGTAAAGCAAAGTTTCCTTTGATATCAGCTATAAAAGCTCAGAAATTATTAGAAAAAGATTGTACAGGATATTTGGCAATATACATCTGTTGAGACCAAAAGATGTGTTGGTTATGCAAGACTTTTTGGATGTGTTTCAAGAGGATTTGCCAGGTTTGCCACCTATAAGAAAAACAGACTCTGCTATTGATTTGGTACTAGGAATTGTACCTATTTCTAAGACACTATATAAGATGGCTCTAGCAGAGTTAAAAGAGCTAAAGAGTCGATTACATAAGTTACTAGAGAAAGGATTTATACGTCCTAACTTTTCACCGTGGGGTGCACCAGTCTTCTTTGTAAAAAAAAAAGATAGAACTATGCGATTATGCATTGACTATAGAGATATTAATAAAGTGACAGTTAAAAACAAGTATCCCTTACCGCGTATTGGCAACTTGTTTGATCAGCTACAGGGTACTTCTATATTCACTATAGAGAGATTAACAATTTGTTATTGTGTGACATCCCCAGATCCCACACCCGCACGTAAAGATATTCGTAAAAATATTTAGTGAGATCGGGAGGTGCCACTCGACTTAGGACTGGTAAAATCGGAGAAAATTAAAACTTTTGAAACATCCTGGGAGAAAAAGGGAAATTCCACTCGTCGTTATACATACTCCAATACATACTCATATACACCCTGAAAAAGTGGACCTCTTATATAATATACATAATACATATTGTACACACACTCAAACAAATACAAAATTCTCAGTCAGAAAACCACAGCGTCAAAATACTCATATACACAGGCCGTGGTCAGAAAGTCAGCGCTCCTCCTCCAAACTCACATATGAGCAGTATCATCTGCAATGTAAGAATATTCGTGAGTATAAAACTCAGTAAGTAACGCATGCAGATGCAGAGTGCACATGGCAGATAACAGATAATCATATGATTGGGATCCCTGTGTATATTGTATTGCCTGACAAGACTGT
>JXTC01000267.1:350368-380356 GCA_002914845.1 Trema orientale
TATTGTGTTCATCGATGACATCCTAGTATATTCACGATCCAGAGAAGAACATAAAGAGCATTTTAGAATCACCCTGCAGACACTGAAAGAGAAAGAGTTATATGCTAAATTCAAGAAATGTGAGTTTTGATTGGGGAAGGTATCATTCCTTGGTCACGTTGTCTCTTAAGATGGAATTTCAGTCGACCCAGCCAAGGTTGAGGCAGTTAATAATTGGTCTGAACCTACTAATCTTACAGAAGTCAAAAGTTTTCAGGGTTTGTGTAACGCCCTTCTTTTCATCTACATACTACTAGTGGGAATTAATTAACCTTTTTATTTACAAGGCGTTACTTTTGGAAAATAATCCTCTATTCGTTATTCTAAAAACACGGGCTAATTTGAACTTTTTATTTTCTTTAAGACTTTATGGATCGCTGACCTTACTTACAAACATACTATGGATCAATATATACATATATTACAAAACGAAAGGTAGTAAATAGGTACCAAAAGAGATGAACTAAAAATAACTTCATTGAGAGACTGCAAAACATCCCAAAATACACAAACTAGGCCCCCACATGTGGTCAAAATATCCATATGTACAACACCAAGGTTGGGCCTCTACTCTAGATCACAAGCTCATGCTGTCATCTCAATCATTACCTGCAACACAAGACTATAATAAGCTACATCTCAGTAAGTAGAGTAATAGATGACATATTGCTCAATGACATAAATTAAATATATGACCGTGCTTGCTTAAATATTTCAGAATAAATAATTTCCTTTAGACCCTTCCCTGTCTTGTGCCCACTGTCCGGTTCAGCACTGTGCCTGCAGGGTTTCCTGAATTAATATCCCATGGATTCTCCTCCCACCAGCTCTTAACACAGTAGGGCTCGTCACTAACCTTATTCCACCATTACCCCATCGAGCTCAAGAGATAAGGTGGCTCAAGACTATAGTTTAGTCTATTATATAACTTGGAGAAGGAATATTGTGGCAAACCTTATGACTAATCCTGTCACTCTTGCCCCTCTCCTGGGGCTGCCACTCTGAAACTGTAAATATTTATCCTGCTTCCCTGTAACAGTGACACAAAACCTTCTAAAAGTTACCTGGTCTTAACTTCTTTATGATAAAATAGTTTTACACAATAATACTAAGGCATTTCATAAATCATATTACCCTTCTTAAACTTTTTCTTAAAACATGCATGGTGTACATAATAATATCACATCAAAATTACCAAGCATATATATGCTGAAATCAAAATGCCAATAGTCATACTCATAACCAGAATAAATACAAAACATGGAAACATAATAGATACTTATATAGTGCATAATTCTTGTGTTGCAGTTGATTACTTTACTTACCTCGTGTCCTGAATAGGATTCGATAGTGGAAAGAGTCAATATCCTTTAGAGATTGGTGTGCTAATCACCTGTTATAAATTACTATTATTCAATATGCATATTTTACAAAACGGATGGATTAAAATACTTGAACAAGACCGAAATGACAACTTTCACCAAATTAAGAAATTTGATCTTAAAATAGCTCGGAAGCATATAAATCACTTAAGGCACTTGACAATCAATAACTAGCATTGAAAAACTGTTCAAAAGTATTAAAATACGAATGCTAGTTCATTAACACAAAATGATCCAAAATGGCACATCATTTTGTAAAAACTAGACCTTTTGCTCCTAAATGGTGCCATTTTATTTAAAAAATATTTGGACAGTACCTCCCCTAATTTTAGAACATTCCCACATGATTAAAATCATAGTTTAGACCTGCAATAATAATTAATAATCCAATTCCCACATATACACATCAAGAGGATCACTTAGAACAATCTAAGTGCACTTGAACTCTTTTTCGGTTTAAACAAGTTTAAAACCACTTTTACATTTGTGTATCATCACAAGCAGCCACCAATTGAGTGTAATAGACAATAGGATCAATAAGATATATAATCCAAATTTAAGAAATTATATTACAAACATAGAAAACTTAATCTATTACACATAAAATTACTTAACTCTATAAATAGCAAATTTTGGGGCTTTAGGTTTAACATTAATCCTCTACTTAAATTTCACATTTCTAGCAATACATAAGGGTTCCTAGGACCATTATTCATCAAATAATAACTTAGGTTTAAGAGCTAAAATAAAAAAAATTCACTACAAATTCAAAATCCTACTTAAACCTTACCTTGACTAGTTTGAGTCTTTGCTAGACTTCTTGCCTTCTATCTCCATCAAACTGATTTCCAAGGCTTAGAAATAGATTTTAAAAACTTAAGAGGACCTGAAGAAACCAATATTTAAGTGGGAACAAGTAGAGAATTGAAATTAAAGGACAAGACCTAGAAAGAAGAACTTAGTAGAGCTACCTTGACTAGTTTTGGTATATCTTGCTTTCTAGAGCTCCAATTTGAGTTCTACCACTTGAAAACTCTTGGATATGGATAAGAGGAATTGAGAGAAGTTTAGGAAGGTATTAGAGAGGCTCAGGTCGTGGCTGGAGAGAAAGGGGAAGCAAATGACCAGATTTGGTCAAAAAGTGATACTTAATAGCTAAGAAATGGCATAACTTAAATTCTAAGGGGTATTTTGGGTATTTTTCTCATTGCTTTCCATGTGTCCAACACTTAAACATCTTTAACATAGTCACCACGTTGCTGGTCCCTCCTATACACCCAAGTGTAGACCAAAATGGTGAAACCTAGCTTAGGAAGTGAAAACTAGTCATACTTTGACTTACGTTCCCATGTGACAGGTTTTATTGTAATCTGGTGAAATCTAGCCCCATAACCAATCATCAAACATAAAAATAAAGTTAATTACACTCCAATTAACATGGCAAACAAAGTATTAGCACTTAATTATTAGAATACACAAAAACGACATTCCACGATTAAGCTTAATCTAAACTAGCTTAGTGCAACTAAATACGAATTAGTGTCCTAAATGCCACCTCGTGTTTACCTGGAACCAACAAATAAAATGCTATAAATGAGTCCTAGACATTAAATTAAGCCTATTTGACGTGTTAAACACACAGTGAATTCGGCTCCGAAGTGCATGAAAATTGTATTTTACCAAAAAACTACTATTTGATCAAGTTATCAACAAGTACGATCTTAATGCATGTGCACATAGTATTACTTTCATAATTATATTCTTTGTTCTTTTAGCATACCGAGCTCTCTCTTTCTGAGGGTATTGAACCTTTACATTGCATCGGAATACTTCAACAATCATTAGTACAATAACATGTATGTGAATGCACATAATATAATGAATGAGCATGTTTTTATAAAACCAGTATTAATGACTTTTAGATGCCTAATATGCAATTAGAGCATGTTTATTATTGGCTCTCTTAATTATGTGAGGAGCTGGATGTCACAGTTTGGCCGGTTATTATAGAAGGTTTGTTGAGAAATTCTCTGAGATTGTTATGCCACTTACACAATTGACCAAGAAGACCAACAAGTTCATATGGACTAATAAGTGTGGAAAGAGTTTTCAGGAATTGAGGTAAAGTTTAATTTCATCACCAATCCTGACTATACCTTTAGGTACAGAGAGGTTTGTTATTTACAGTGATGCTTCAAAACAAGGACTCGGATGGGTTCTCATGCAAGATGGGAAAGTTATTGCTTATGCTTCTAGACAATTGAAGGATTATGGGTGTAACTATCCTACTCATGATTTAGAACAGGCAGCAGTAGTATTCACATTAAAAATCTAGCAGCATTACCTGTATGGAATACATTATAAAATCTTTACTGACAACAAAAGTCTAAAGTATTCGTTTACTAAAAAAAATTATGATACAACGACGTTGGTTAAAATTGGTAAAAGATAATTACTATGACATCAGTTATCATTCTGAGAAAGCTAATTTTGTGGCAAGTATAAAATCATCGGTAGTTTGGCAGCATTACACGAGTTAGAAAAATCTCTACAGAAAGAATTATGCAGATCGGGTTACAATCTACTTTATTATATAGAATTAAATAAGGCTAGAAAGAAGATACTGAGCTGATTGGCCATAAAGAATTAGTAGAGTCAAGGAATAAGTTAGATTTCAATACTCTAAGTTAGATTTCAGTAATTTTGCTGAAGGAGTAATCGGATTCCAGGGTAGACTTTATGTACCAAATGATAGAAACATCAAGGAAGAGATTCTAACAGAAGCACATGATACTCCATATTCAGTCCATCTAGGTACTACAAAATATACAATGATTTAAAGATTCATTACTAGTGGCCAAGAATGAAAAAAGATATTTTCAAGTTTGTAGAACGTTGCTTAAAATATCAACAGATTAAGGTTGAGCACAAGAGACCAGCCGGAGAGCTATAACCACTTCCATTACCTAAATGGAAATGGGAAGAAATCACTATAGATTTTGTAGTTAGGTTGCAAAAGACAGTATCTCGTCAAGATGTAATATGGATTATAGTCAACAGACACTCTACGGTAGCTCATTTTATTCTTATTCCTATGACCTACTTCATAGATAAACTTGCAGCATTATAAATTAAGGAGATAGTTAGATTTCATGAAATTCCAGTTTCCATAATTTCAGATAGAGATGCAAGATTTACTTTAAAATTCTGGGAGAGTGTACAATGAGCTTTGGGAACTAGATTGAAATTTAGTACTGTGTTCCATCTGCAGACAGATTGTCAAGCGGAAAGGGCCATCCAGATCTTAGAAGATATGCTTAGAGCCTGTTATAGATTTTCAAGGGTCATGGAATTATTACCTACTATTGATTGAGTTCTGCTATAATAATAGCTTTCAAGCTACGATTAGTGTTGCACCTTATGAGATATTATATGGTATAAAATGTAGATCTCCAGTTCTTTGGGATGAGGTAGGAGAGCAACATTATTTAAGTCCTGATATTATTAGAAATATAGCTGAGGCAGTTGAGAAAATCAGAAAATGTATGATACTAGTTCAAAGTAAACAGAAATTTTATGCAAATCCACGACCTTGATATTTTTATATTGATGATAAAATATTTCTCAAGGTTGCCCTGTGAAAGGTGTCAAGAGATTTAGAAAAAAAAAAAAATTAAGTCCGAGATTCATTGGTCCATATAAATTTTTCGATTCACTTTTGCCTTTCTTCCTTTTTTTTTTTTTTTTTCCAGGTGTCATAATTAACCAATTACATTTCGTTTGGGTATTTCGATTGGCTAACATAGTCTTTGAGTTAAAGAAAGAATTAGTTTATCTATTGAAAAAATTGACTTTCAATTCAATTTATTATTGTAAAGATAAGATTTTTATAATAACAAATTTATTATTACCAAAAAAAATCTCAATTGCTTCAATCCAAAAAACAAATGAAAAAAAAAAAGAAAAATAAAGAAAAAAAACAAGAGCTTACTAAAAAGATGTGATGTGCAAGTCCAGAGAGAGAGAGAAACTGATAGAAAAGAAGGTAGGGAATAAATAGAATTCCATTTAAAGAGGTGCATATAAAATGCTTAGGTTTGTCGGTCAAATTGGAATCAAACATTCTTTAAAAACAACGCCTTACCAAGTTCCAAAAGGCATGCCCCCATCATAGATGCGGCCTTAAATTAAATGATAATCACATTATTACTTAAACTTCACCACATAGCTCAAAATATTAGGGCGCACAAATCCCAAACAAAATCTAAAATTCCAAAAAACTAAGCCATACTATTAGAAGAGAAAACAATCTAACACTACACTAAGCTTCAGAATCATCTAAAGGAATTTGATTCGAGTCAATGATCTTTCTTGCATCCGCATATTTGGCATGCCACTTATGCATATCAGCTTGGAGCTCTTTGATTCTCTCACTGAGGTATTCACGGAGCAAACCAATTTCTCTGACTTTTCGCTCCAAATCAGCTTGGGCAACTACCAAACGCTCCTCTACAAGAGCATTTTTGCAATCTAACTTCTTTATCTCCGACGTCGTTTTTTGACTCACTTCTCTATGATCCTCATGCAAATCATCTTTGTTGCCGAACGAAGATCCACACTGTGGAGATTGAGAGGACTCGTGCAACATACCTGCAAGGAAAGTACATTGCCCTCAACAGTTGAGGCTCTTTTGAAATCCATAATTCAATATGACAACAAAAATACTTACCATTCTGTTCTTTAACGATTAAGGGGTTTATTTTAAATAGGGGAAATTAGAAAATATACGGTATTTCTGAAAAAAAAATTGGAAATATACGGTATTGTATTTTTCACGGTGTGGTACGGTTTTTATTAGAAAAACATCATTTTTAAAAAAATATTTATTAAAATACCATTTTTTAAAATAGTAACTAGTTTCTAGTAACCAGTTTCTGGTAATCGAAGATATTTATAACTGGTATATAACTGGAAACTAAGCAGTTTCCAAAAATCGGTAACCAGTGACTATTTTAAAAATGATAATTTTCTAAATATTTTTTAAAAAGTGATATTTCCCTAATTAAAACCGTACAAAATTTGAAAAAAATCCTAACTTTCGTATTTTTGTAATTCTTTTCGATTTTTGCAGGTATAAATGTTAGAAACCCTTTAAAATATAATAGCCCCCTTTGGTAGATGGACTAGGATTGGAATTAAAAGTTATCTATTCAAATCTCATGTTTGATAGTAACTTAGGATTGAGATAAATATCAAGAGAAATGCTAACAACACTCTCTTTTACATTTTCTTTTGGACTATCCTAATCTCACTGATTGACGTGTGAATTTCACTATGATTTGTTATATTATTAAAATATTAAACTGGATAGTGGAATCCACATGTCAGACAGTAAAACTGCAGAGCGTAAAAAAGAGAAAGAAAATACATTTAGCATTTCTCGTTTCTAAAATAGACGGTGGGATGTAATGATCGCATACTAGTACTAGTGGGCCCAGTTTCATTCCACATTCCCAATGCTTATTTCTAGATTTAAATTAAATTAAAACTCTCTCATTCCACATTCCTATGATAGTGAGTCCCACCTTATTACAAAAAAAAAAATCACAATCCAACACAACCCAACTCAATACTACAACAAGCATGAACATAAAATATTCTCTCTACAACAAACATAAACATAAAATATTATTTAACATAATTCAATCCAATGTATTCCAACGAGGCCTAATAAAACCTAAGAAAACTTTTAGACTCTACTAGGACTAGCATACAACTCTTACACACTAAAAAGAACAAAAGTAGTGAAGAATCATGGCTAGCTAACTCTAAAACTAGCGGACCCATGCAAGATATACATACGATATATATATATTTATAATATATATATGTGATAAGAAATACTAATTCAAAAAATAACCCTACTGTAGAACCTGCCTAGAACCACAAAAATAAGATGATCATACGCAAAACAGTTCTGGTGGTGTTCGATTAGCAAGACGGTTTTGGTAAGTATTCTACACAACAAATCAGTAATAAAAAGGTGTTTTTGATTAATTTAAATAATAAAAAAATAATTTTTTAATAATAATACACGAAATTAGGGCATGTAAGAAAAAAGAAAAGAGTACCATACTCACCATCAGACATTCCTGCGAAGGGTTGCCTCAATTATCACTAAGATTGGGTCTGCAAAGAAAGAACACAAAAGTATGAAAAGTGAAAAATAAAGGTGATGCTTGGTAATACTTTTATTTTTTTGTTTTTTTAAACACAAAAATAAAAGTACTTTTTCTTATTTTGTTTTTTATATTTCAAAAACAAAAATGTGTTTAATAACGATGTTGTACTTTTTATTTTATAAAATAAAAAAATAAATACATATCTAGTAACTAGCACTTTTTTACTTTTGAAAGTGAAAATCAAAAGAGAGAGTAATAAATGAAAAAGGAAAGAGAAAATAGGAGAGAGAAAAAGTGGTATTTATGTAAATAAATTTCATAAGTGGTATTTTTCAAAATAAAATTTTTAAAAGCGATATTTTTCTAAATATTTTGGGAAATTTTTAAAAAAACTACCAAATTTTACAATTATATTTTGAAAAATATCACTTTTAAAATTTTTATTTTAAAAGAAAACTTCTAAAAATATTTAGAAAAATACTATTTTTACATGAGACTAGAGAGATAATGACAGAGAAATAGTGATGAGAGAGAAAAAATTAAGAGAAATAACGATCTAAGTCTAAGTCTAGATATGTTTGAATTTTGATACTAGCATTTTTACAAAATTGTTTAAAAAAATTTTGAAAGGAAGAAATTTTTGTTTTCAAACTTCTAAAAATTTTGTCGTCAAATTAAAAAAATGAAAAACAAAAATAATTTTACCAAACATACTTTTGAAAAGTATTTCTATTTTTTTAATTAAAAAAACAAAAAACCGTTTAAATAAGTCTTACCAAACAAGCCCAAAATTATTTCAATAGATAATAATAATGTTTCAAACAATCCAAAGGCATGTGTAACCCTTTTCAACTCAGATTTTTGACATATTTGAGGCACAATTTTGCCCTCGAGTCTCAATTGCAACTATGTAAAAAAAAAAACAAATAATATAATGAAGCAAACACTACAGGATTATTAAAAAAAAATTAATAAAAAAAAGACTAATCAGATAGCTCTTTTATATGTTCCCAAAATATCACTGTTATGGTGAAGAGCCTTTCTACATTTTTTACATAAGAAGCCAAAGAGATATCAGATACCTCAACAAAGCAGCAGCATAGACCCTCTAACTCGGGCATTAAAGAGATGTCATAAAATCACTTTAAAATAATACTGTGATATAAAAAAAAAATAAAAAATAATAATAAAAACAAATGGAGATAGTGAAAACAAGACAGAGAGAAAAAATTAGTGATCGAAAATATACCTTGAACCTGGGCTGTGAGTGATATCTGTGACTCGAGAGACCAAAAAACGTTGAAAAATTGGACCTCCAGTTCGCGGCTGGCAGAGGAGAGTATTAGTTTCAACAAAAGTTCAATCTGTTAAGTCATTATATATAAAGATACCACTTAGGGTTTACAATCTAGTACCAACCAGCACAACGGACCGGGCCCAATAGGGGATTCTTTTTGGGTTTTTCTAACCCGTCTCCCTTTCTTTGATCATAAATTGATAAATGGCCGAAATTTTTTAGTTCATAACAAAATGGGCCCTTTTCTAAATTATTTACAATTATCTTAATTTGAAATTCTATATTTACCCTTTTTATTTTAACGGGTTCTTTTTTCTTTGTGTTAATAGCACCGTTAGTCTCCAACTTATGATCATTTTGGCATATTGGTCCTCAACCTTTTTATTGTGGCATTTAACTCCTAAACGTTTGTTTTTTCAGCACTATTGGTCCTTTTGGCATATTCTATCCAAGATTCCGTTAAAATTTATTTGAATGAGAGAAATTTTACACCATTGATCTCGAATTTTCAATTGTTTAACGATTTAATCTATAATTTTTTCTTAGTATTCATATTTTTGACTAACAATATTACATCTACTAATCTTTCAAAAAATTAAAATTCTAAAAAATTAATTTTTCGAAATATTAACAGATGCAATTACATAAAGAAATGAATATTTAATGGAAAATTATAAAACTTTTCGGGCTTATTTGCTGCAAGTAGTTAATTAATCTTTTAGAATAACCATTCATAATTACATAAACATTTAATGGATGTAGTAAATTTTTAGTCAAATTTGACAAGTGTCAAAGCGTAATTTTTTTAGTTTTAAAAATGGTAAAATAATTAACTTTTATTTATAAAGTTACTATAGTTTGACATAAACTAAGGTTTATTAGTATAATTTTTTTTTCCTTTTTTGAATTTGGTTTTTAAATGAACTGTTTGTTTTATATCCGTCTTTGAATTTTAATTTTCTGAAAGATTGGCAAATGCATTATTCTTAATCGGAAATATGAATACCAAAAAAGAAAAATTATGGACCAAATTGTTAAATAAATGAAAATTCGAGATCAATGGTGTAAAAATTCTCTCATTCAAATAAATTTTAATAGAATCTTGGATAATTTTAATAGAATCTTGGATGGAATATGTCAAAAGGACCAATAGTGCCAAAAAAACAAACGTTTAGGACTTAAATGCCACAAAAAAAAGATTGAGGACCAATATGCCAAAATGATCATAGGTTGGGACTAATGATACCATTAACCCTTTTTCTTTCTTTCACTTTTGTGCTTTTGTTTCTCTAAGTCTTTGATTCTCTCTCTAATTGGAGCTATTGTTTCTAGTTCTTGTCTGAGCTCTCTTCGGCAAAAGCTTCTGGCAAGTCTACTCAGCGTCTATGACTCGAGTTGTTGTGAGAAAACTAACAAGTTGTTGTGAGAAAACTAACAAGTTGTTGCAACAGGTCTGCTAATGTTGTAAAACACTTGTTGTAATATATTTACAGGATTGCTCGCAACGGATTTGTACAGGCCGAGAATCTAATTTTGGAGACTTTTTGTTCTTGCATCATTTAGCCTAATTTTCCTTATTAAACGCTTCTAGAAGGTTAATAGGGATTATTGCTGATGGATCGTGACTAAGTTGGAACTAATTGATTGAGATATTTTATCCCATTTTTTCTTTGATTAAGTTTTCATTTTTAATTCCTCATTATTATCTAAAATCTTATTTAATGATTATTGACAGGTATATAAACAGAATCATGAACATATTTCGTCTATTATGATGCTGATTATGTCCTCATTAAATTAATATAATTAATTTTATGAGCTATCAAGATTTTCAGGCAAAATTTGTTGCAACAAATTGTGCTGTTTATTGAAAGTTTTCTTATTTGATTTTGATCGACTCTAATTAATTGTGAAATCAATCTTTGCCTTTAAGGAAAGTTTTTGATAAGAGTGATTTCAGCTGTTTAAGAAGAGCCAAAATCGTGGAGAACATTTCTCAATGCACCTGGACACTTTTCAGGGATAATTCACGAAAGCTGTTGCAATAGATTTCAGACTGTCCAAATAAGGAATGACAACAGATTTTATGGCAAATTATTCCTTTCTTATTTTCAGCCTATTCACACTAAGGGAGTACGAAATTAGGGATGAAAATTCATCTATAAAATCTCACTAAGTCCAGGGGATTTGTATGCACTTCATTTGAGAGAAAATACTCTTTGAGAGAGCTTGTGTAAGGCATAGAGTTTGTTCTATTGCCATTGTGAGACTTAGAGAGCTTTAAGATTTTTTAGGTACTTTGTTTGAGTGCTTTTGTTCTTCGGGAGGAAGAATATTTCATCTTTAGGAGGAGACAGATCCGGACCAGTGAAGGGAGTTCACGTGTAAAGGATCAACAAGACGAGGGGACTCGCATAATAAGATTAGTGGAGTTGTTACAACACATTGCGGCAATTGAAAAGAGAGAGTCTTTTATTGCATTAGTCAATTGGTGTTTATAATCTTGATACTTTACTAATTTGTTTAACCTCTGGGTATAGCCCCGTGGAGTAGGAGAAGTCCGAACCACATAATTGGTATTTTTGCAAATAATAGTAAAAAAAACACAGTGGTATTATTGTAAATAAAGCTATCTTTTATTGATACCATTTATACCTTTAAAAAGCAAGACAAAATGTTGAATTAATGGATGTCTTATTCAGATCTCCTGTTTTAATACTCCAATATATGGGTTCGATTCCCAACAAGCTAAACTCCCTTTATTTAGCCTTTCTTTTGCTTTCTTTTTATTATTTTCTTTTTTTCTTTGATTTTTCTTTTTTCAATTTTTTTTACTGATTGAACCGTACTCTTGTCTTTATTTTTTTTTTCAATCTGTAGTTCTTTTTCCTTTTTCTATTTTCTATTTTTCTTTTTAATTTTCCTCTTTTGCTTTTTTTCTATTTTTATTTTTCTTTCTAAGAAGTACTCACTCTTTTTTCTTTTCTTTTTTTCTTCTCTTCGTAGGGGTAGAAGGAGCCCTTTTTTTTCCTCCTAATTAATTTAGTTACTAGTTACCATTAAGTAACCAATATTGTAACAAGTAACTAATTCGAATATTGGTTACTATTTCCCTAGTTACATGTTGACTTATAACTAATTAAGTTACTATTAACCAATTTGGTTATTGGCTTCTCGGGTTATTGGTTACCAGTTATCAACTAATTTAGTTATTGGTTATAGCTTCTGAATTCTTTTTTATACTAGTTACCAGAATGATTATTAGTTTCAAACTAGTTACTAGTTACAAAGATCAGTGATCGGTTACTAGTTACTAGTAACAAAGATCAGTGATTGATTACTAGTTACTGGTTACTAGTTACTATAATTACCAGTAACTAATCTATTTTTAATTCACCAATCTGATTACAAGTTTTAATACAAGACTAATCTGGTTATTGATTTCTATTTACAAGATTAGTTATCAGTAATTTATTATTACCGAAGTTCAATTAGAATCAATACTTAAAATAAATTTACCATTTTAATAAAATTACGTTCAAGTTAAGTTGAAAACAAGCTAAAATAAATGAACTTAGTACCTCATTACTATACTTAAATCTAGGTACCTCATTGGTCTGGTCTCTGATTTCTTTAGTTTATGGTTACTAGTAACCAGTTACTAGTTTCTCTAGTTACCTCTTATCCAAATCGGTTAATAGTTACTCTAGTTACTAATTATCAATTTTGTAAATAATAACCATTTATAAGACTTTATTGTAAATACAATAATAGTTACCAATAACTAGTAACTAATTTGGTTACCAGCTGCAAGTAATTATTTTTTTTAGTTTATTTTTTCCCAACCAATCTGGTTACTAGTTACTAGGTACTAGTTGATCTGGTTACTAGTACCAGTAACTAACCTGATTATTGGTTACTAGTTGATCTGATTACTAGCAGATTACATATTTACTAGTTTATCTGGTTACTGGAGTTACCAATTATTATTTTGGTTATAACAAGACTGGTTACCAATAACCAATTTAATCATTAGTTTTCAAATCAGTAACTACTTAAAAAGACAATAATTTGTTACTAATTATTAATAACCAGTTCGATTATTAATAATTAGTTAAAAATTTGATGACTAATAAAGGGTTTTCTTGAAGTTTACATACAAAATAAATAAAAATTACTGAAATATAGTACATACCTTTATCTTATAGTATAAGGCTAAAATAATTATAAAAATACGATCAAATCTAATTTGATTACTAGTTATTAGTTACTAGTTACTCTCTAGTTACCAGACCAGATTATAAACCAATCTGGTTACCAATACCCAATTGGTTTCTAGTTTCTATTTATCACTATTAATTTGGTTATTTGTTTCTAATTTTTTTGGTTACTATTTACCATTCACATTAATTTGGTTACTATTAACCAAAGTAATTACTAATAACTAATCTAGTTATCAGATACTAATTTTGTTATTGATTTTTCTGATTACTGGTAACTAGAGTAATTACTAATAACTAATCTACTGACCAGTTTCTAGTATGATTATTACTTATTGGTTACAAGATTACTATTCATTTAAAAGTTTTGGAACTTCTAATTATTCTAAAGATCATCACAATAATCAAACATGAATTGAAAAAAAAAAAGAGTCAATGCATTATGGTAAATCAATCTTAATATTTTAATTCTACTTTCTCTCAAATCATGTACGAAAATGGTATTTTGAATATAGCACTACAAATGCTTTCTCTCAAACTAGTTGAAAAAAGTGTATATCAAAAGCGTTACTCGGTTGCTGGTCAAAAATCAAAATCCAAGCTCTTTTTTTTTTTTTTAAGAGAAGATGATAAAAATCCAAATTATTGATACCACAATTTGTAATGACTTGAAAGAAAATAGACTATGATTAAGAAAAAGTACATTAGCTAGCATATTAGAGAAAACACAAAATAATATCTACTGCAACAAAGTATTTCTAAAATTAGTTAGTTACCGGTTACTAGTTACCAGCCTAGTAATCAATGTTACCAAAGTTATTGGTACCACTTTGGTTGCTAGTTTCTGGTTACTACTATTAAAATTATGTCATAATACTCTTATGTTTTTTTTTTTCTTTTTTTCTTTTCATTGAGCCATCTAGTTTCTAATTATTAATTTGGTTACTGACTTTAAAATTAGTGACCAATTTCCAAATTTTTTAACCGTTATTAGTTATTAATAACCAATCCTTACATATTAAACTAGTTAATTTAATTTCTGCACAATTTGATTGAGAAAAATGTTAAAAACTATGACTAGGAATGATTTCTAATGAGTGCTAAATCTTTTCAATACTGCAAAATTCTTTTACGTTCCTTACTACTCTAAACACCACTAATATTCACACTTCTTACTACTCTAAACACCACTAATATTCACACTTCTGCTACTATTCACTATTATAAATATATATAGCCATCTAGGTTGATAACATGTCACTACCAAACCCATTCTTCAAACTAATCATGTCTTTATTAATCAAAATTGAAATATAGAAAAAGTATTCCTTTCTTTATTTACTTTTACTTTCCAATCCTACCTTTCTTCCTTCTTCCTTCTTCTCAACAAAAATTTGTCTGAATTACAAAGCCACTTCTAAGACTCACTTAGAGAGAGAGAGAGAGAGAGAGCTTCTACTTCTCTCGCTTTGCCTTCTCTACAATCATAGTTCCAGTCATTGAGACTTAGTAATCGCTTCAACTGCCGCCATGCCATCTTTCCCATCTCCGCATAAGTTTCTGAGAAACCGTGAGTTCCAGCTCCTTCGTCGAAAGATTCCTCCAACCAGATCTACCAAACTTCGTAGTAGAGAAATTACTATCATCAAAGTGGTATTTTTCTAAAAACTACCTTACATAAACATATAGAAATAGAGGTACCGTATATTTGTTATATTTTCTTTGAAATGTCGTGTTCTCCCTAATTTCCCTATTATTTTTTAGTTTTTCTAACCCGTGTCACTTTCTTTGATTATAAATTGATAAATGGCCGAAATTTTTTAGTTGATAACAAAATGGGCCCTTTTCTAAATTATTTACAATAATCTTAGTTAGAAATTCTATATGTACCCTTTTTATTTTAACGGGTTCTTTTTTCTTTTTTTTTTTTACTTTTGTGCTTTTGTTTCTCTAAGTTTTTGATTCTCTCTCTAATTGGAGCTATTGTTTCTAGTTCTTGTCTGAGCTCTCTTCGGCAAAAGCTTCTGACAAGTCTACTCGGCGTCCATGACTCTCTTTAGTGCAAATAACATTTTCTTTTCTCTTTGCTTGTGGTAATTTTTAGTTTCTAAAATTTGATAATTACTTACTTATTACGGATGTAATTAAGATAATAACACTTTGAAATAAGTAATAGAAAATAGTGCTTGAATAAAAGCACAACTAGATTAGAAATGTATATATATATATATATATATATATATATATATATATATATATACACTAAAATTGAAGAAATAATAAGTAAATATGGGCAAGATAAAAATAGAGAACACTAGAATTTTATTAAGTTACCAAGAACGTAGTTGAATTTTTTGGATGGCTCAACATTTACAGACTTTTCTTACAATGTAGGCACAATAATAATTAATGCTTTACTTAATCTAGAAATATACTTCTATGAGTGTATAAGATAATTATTATCTTGTATAAGTACTAGACTTTATGTATACAATTCAAAACCTTATGATACCTACGAGAATGTAACTGAGTAGTTTAATTCTAAGCTGTATATGCGGTAATTAATCTTTTTCGATATACACAATGCTAAAACAGTACAACCCATACTTTATCCGTTGAAAATTCTATTTGTCTTCAAGAGTTGATAAAACTGCTTAAAACTCAGTCGATCACCCATTATTTATTATTATTTTTGTGCATTGAAATTTTTAGTTAGTATTTTGCGCACTTTGGTTATTATTTTCTTTGCACTATTTATTTAAATATTTTGAAATAGATGAGTTGAAAAAACATGTTGCCAAAGTAACCTCTATTGTGAAGATTTATTTATTTTAAAATATTTTTTATGTTGTGTGTTTATTATTCATGCGAATAATTACCGGCCCAAAGGAAGGTAATTATTTGGCCGAATAATGAACATACTTGCGGTGATGGATATACGACGGTTAATAAGTTTCCATGTGGACAATAAATCAACCCAAAGGAAGGTTTATTATTTGATAGGATTTACTGTCAATATTTGATTACTACACTAAAGAGTACCACTTACAAGTTGATAAGTCGGCCTAAAAGAAGGCTTATTGATGTTGTTCTGGGTATTCTGTTATGATAGCCTAATGTATTTTCTTGATTTATGTCATGCTAGTATATGTTATTACTTTATATGCTTAGTTTATGACATGTTTTTATGTGAGCTGTTCTTTTTTATTTTTAGTTCTCTGTTCAGTTTCTACTTAATGTATATTTGCCAATATTAAGTCTAATATTTGTACTTAAAAGCATAAACCATAAGAAACGGAATGAGTACATTTGTTTATACTCAGTTGCATTGGTCTTGACCTTGTGCTCAAGACAGAACATCCTACTGCTCTTGCCATTTAAAGTTCTTTAGCTGGTAAAGAAGGATTTTGAGCAGTAAATACGTTTTGATTGCATAAGTCTTACGGTGATTTAACACCCTATTACAGAAACCATAAAGGGGCATTATACAAGAGGAGATAGACATTAAGTTGTTCTTTAAAGCAATTATAGATCGTTTTATTGAAAACGAAAAGGCCGAAATGAGTACTATTTTTTTTTGGGAAACTCATTTGAATTCAATATACAGATTATTACTATATAGATGTCTAATCTTGCTTCCAATTTAAAGGCACTTGAGTTAGAGCAGTTAAAAGACTTACTCACGCATTCGATCTCTATCTCTCTTCTTACACAATTCAGTTAACTTAAGTAACAACTCCCTATAGAACAAATGGTCTCTTTTGAGAATGTTTCTCATAGTATGCAAGAAGAAGATAGGTTGAAGTGAGAAAAGACTATAAATGCCCACTTAGCCTATAATTCACAGGATAAGATAAGATAAAGAAAAGGAATAAGAATATAGAAGCCGCAGTTGTGACTTTACAGCATAAAGTACAAAAGGAAACAAAATAAGAAATTTGTCTGTTCTTTTTGCAAAAAGACAGATATAAAAGGTTGATTGTCCTAATCATGCCTTTTGGCGTATAAAGAATGGTATGATTCTCAATTTTTTTATCATAAAGTTAATTTGGCTCTTGTATCCAAATCCACTTAGTGAATAGATACAGATTATACTATTAACATAAGTGTGTTTACGAAAGAATGTTTGTGAAACTAGTTGCAAATTGATGATGAAAGATTCATCTACTTGAGCAATGATAACACAACTTCAGTAGAGGTTATATAAGGTTATTTAGATTACAGTTAGAGACTGATTAAATTTTAGATTTGGGAAAGACTTTTAAAGTAATCTAATTCTGACTTGAACAAATATAGTCATCATTGTTCATTTGAAAATAATTAAATTTAGTCTCTTTCAAGATTCAATTTTCTCACTACTAGTTCTTTGATTGATAGTTTTTAAAATTTAAGATAATTACCTCATTCAATCAATTTTGCATATTAAGAAATATGGCACAAAGCTACAAGTCAATTAAAAGAAGTTCTCTATGGTATGACACAAGCACTTTGGATATATCTCTTAATAAAGAATTAATAGTCTTGTGTCAAATAAAATTCTTAACCCACTTAACTTAACAGACTTTAAAATCTGTGTTAAATATACTAAGGAATATAGACAAGCATATGAAAATCGGGTATCAACAGAAGTTTAGACGTCTTAGAGCTAATTTATACTGATACATGCATATCATTTNGGTGTACATAATAATATCACATCAAAATTACCAAGCATATATATGCTGAAATCAAAATGCCAATAGTCATACTCATAACCAGAATAAATACAAAATATGGATATATCTCTTAATAAAGAATTAATAGTCTTGTGTCAAATAAAATTCTTAACCCACTTAACTTAACAGACTTTAAAATCTGTGTTAAGTATACTAAGGAATATAGACAAGCATATGAAAATCGGGTATCAACAGAAGTTTAGACGTCTTAGAGCTAATTTATACTGATACATGCATATCATTTTTTATAGTTTTCTGGAATGGCCAACAGTATTACATTATATTCATAGACGATTATTCTCATTAAAGGAATCTCTTTTTATTCATGAGAAGTCTCAATTTTTGGATATGTCTAAGGTTTTCAATGCTGAAGTTGAAATTTAACTAAGAAAGAAAATTAAGGCTGATAAATCTGATCGTAGTGAAAACTATAGTAGGTAAGACGGATCAAGCTAACAATGTCCAAAGCCTTTCACTCAACTCCTAGAGACATACAGAATCATCCCACAATATGCAATGTCGAGAAAACCTAGCATGAAAGGTGTTGTGTGATAATAAAGAAAACTTAAGGTCATGGTAAGAAGTATAATTAATCATTCTCCTTTACCCAAATTACTCTAGGAAAGAAACATAAGGATTACAGTATACATACCAAACAGAGTTTCCACAAAAAAGGTAGCTAAAACCCCATATGCGCTATGGACAGGCAAGAAGCCTAGCATTAGGTACTTGCATATCTGAGGTTGTCTAACTAAGGTTAGGCCACACAGGGCATACGAAAAGTGATTGGACTTAAAAATTTTAGCTACTATTTCATTGGGTACTCTAAAAAATTAAGAGGTTTTATCTTTTATGATACTTCTTAGAAATCCTTTTCAAAATGGAAAAATACAAATTCCTTGAGAATATTAAGTTTAAGGGGAGAAAGGGTTAGGAATATTGTCTTTAAGGAGGAATTCATTTCTCTTCCCTCAGTTGCTATTGAAAATGTTCAGGCTTCTAAACCTGATATTCTTCAAAATGCAAATCTGGATAAAAGACAATATTCAGCAACTCCCTATCCAAAATAAGGAAGTTACTTGCAGAGGTGTAAAGTGGGTCAGGCCGGCATTTGATTAGCCCATACGCGGGCTTTATATAGGGCCTACACTCGGCCAGGCCCAACCTATATTCTGATTAAGGGGCTCGACAGTCAGCCTGGCCCACAAGCCCAGCCTATAAGCCTAGTCCACATTTTATACGGGACTAAGTTAGTCGTGCTTACACGGGCCAAATATGTGCCACAATGTGGGCCTAATTTTATTGTTGTTCTATGCTTTAAAATATCAAATATGAGCCTAAACCCATTCATATGCTTTTAAAATTTGAGTAAATTGAAAATAAACAAAAATAAGTAAATAAATAACATTAAAAATATATAAATGAAAATATTTAATTAAGAATTTTTAAACTTTTAATTAAGAAATATATTAAAAATTATATATAAAATGACTAAATGTATGTCTAATATGGCCCGATAGAAATGTGGGTTGGGCTAGGTCGGGCCTGTGTGCCTATGACTGAGGCCCATCCCAGCCCTTCCTATAGGTAACGGGCCGGCCCAAACCCATATAATGTGGGCTTACCGTGCTTTTTTCTTCGGAATACGGGATAACCCACAAAGTCCAGTCCACATTGACATCTCTACTTGCTTCAAAAGACCAAATTCAACAGCCTCAAGAGAAAGTGTCATTAAAAAAATCTACTAGAGAAAGGAGAAGTATGAATTCAGATATTTATATCGTATATCTTCATGAACATGTGTTTAATATGGGGAATAGAAAATGACCTAATCATTTTCACCCAAGTTTAAACAATGTTCTAACTCTCAGAATGGATTGATGCCATAAAAAATGAGATAAAATCCATGAAGGACATAACATTTAAGATCTTGTCGACCTTTAGGTTCATCAAGTTCCAATAGTTTCTCTCCGAAGGAAGGCATTGTTTATAAAGAAACTTTCTCTCCAGTTTTAATGAAAGACTCTTTCAGGATAATTTTGGCACTTGTAGCTTATTAGGTTCTGGAGTTACATTATGTGAATTTAAAGACTAGTATTTTCTCAGTAAGATATTATAGACTCCATCAAGTCATTTTCTCGTTTGGTTTGAGGAAAATTCAATTGATGGTTTTATGTATTACAAGCTCAGTGGAGCTAGTTTATCTTCCTGGTTTTATATATCTATGACATACTTTTGGCCAGAAGCGATATAGGTCTATTGTACAAAACCAAGTGATATATATCAAAGGAGATTGATATGAAAGATCTTAAAGACGTCTATTTTGTATTAAAGAATATAGATACAATGAGATCATTCCTAATGTATCTTTTAGGATATCACAAAAGAGCTATATCAATAAGGACTATGTTTCAGTAGATACGCCCATTGGCTAAGGGTGATAAATGTAGTCTTAATCAGTGCCCATAATAATATTGAAATTAATAAAGTACAGAAATTTCGTTATGCATCGGCAGTGGGGAATCTTATGTATATTCAGGATTGTTAGACAGATATCAATAACCCTCATGTGGATCATAAAGTAGCAGTAAAATAGGTTACGGAGAATTTAGAAAGAACATTATGTTATGTACTCACTTATCATAAATCGGAAAATTTCGGAGATCATTGGTATTCTGATTATGATTTTGTTAGATGCCTATATAGTTAAAGATCCACTTCTGGTAATATATACTAGCTAACCGAATGAGCTATTTGGAAGAGTGTTAGAGAAACACTCGTAGCTTCTTCCACTACGGAGCAAAGTATATAGGCATTGATTTAGGGAATATAACTGCGGAAATTTATCACCAGGCTACAAGCTATGTTTGATGGTTTTAAAAGACTATTAAGGAATTATTATGATAATTAAGCCATTTTATTGTATTCTAATTACAACAAAAACTCTTGAAGTCAAGGCATAAAACTTCAAATAAATCTGTTGTTAAAATAAAGAATTCAGAGTTGACAAGTGTCTAAGGAACATGTAAGTACAAACTCCATGATAGTGGCCACTCACCAAAGGTTTATCGACTAAGGTGCTTTCACGAGCATATTGCTCATAATGGTGTTGTATTTTAAAGATGTGCAGTTTTAGTGGGAGTATGTAGTTTGGTTCAGATATTCATTCATAACACTTATTCCTTGTTTAATTTCTGCAGTGGTAGATGGATTTTCATATAAACTCTGAATTTAAATATGATATTTATCATATTATTATTTTTCCTATTATGGTTTAAGCATAAAATTTGCGGTAATGAATTTAGTAGAAAGACTAAAGTTGATCTCAATTCAAGTTTAAAGTATGACCAAATAGAAATAGGTATGTAAGATCACTTTTCGTGTCATTTCCATGCTACACATACATACTTGATCTATGTTATTTCATGTATTGATTTTGTAATCATTGATAGGTTTAGTTGCCTACCAAAGTGTAACAAAAGCCACTTTGATTTCATGTTGATATATAAGATGGTCCAAATTGTTATAAGGAGTAATTTTTTAACAGACAACAATAAAGTGCGCACTCAAGTTTCTATTATATAATTGTTTCAGGAAAACTCATGTAGCTCAAGTGGGAGATTATTCGGTTTTCTATTATGGGCCACACATGTGATTAGCAATTATATAGGCTAAGGGTTGTCTAATAAGTAGGGCCAATTAAGTGATCTAATTATGTGCTCAGAAAATTACTAATTGGTATGAGTTGTGTAATGTGTGGTTATCTAATACTGATCTAATAAGAATTGATGAGGTTTCCATTGGCTATCAATATATATAGACATAACTATTAGGATTTTGGTCCCCAAGCCAAATAGACCACATGCTCTTCTCCTCTGTTTCCATCAACAGAGAGAGATCTCATGAGCATACATAGAGTATTCTGACTATGGAAGACCTTCTACCCTCAGGCTCTAAATAATTCATCGCTTCTACTTACGTGATCACATGCTTTGCTGTCAAACATAATGTATTCAGGTTAGTCCTTGGTTTTCTCTCAATAAATCTTTTCCTGACAAATTTATCATAATAGATCCTAGGATTGTCTTTGGTTTAACAATCTATTATTCATGTCTAACAAAGTTACCAATAATATAATTGAGTTTTTTTGGATGGTTCAACATTTACAGACCTTTCTTACAATGTAGACACAATAATGATTAATGCTTTACTTAATCTAGAAATATACTTCTATGAGTGTATAAGACAATTATTATCTTGTATGAGTACTAGACTTTATGTATAAAACTCAAAACCTTATGATACTTATGAGAATGTGACTGAGTAGTTTAATTCTAAATTGTATATGTGGTAGTTAGCCTTTTTCGATATAAGTAATGCTAAAACAGTAGTTGGAATTGTTTGATCAAACTGAAATTAAACTACCCAAAGATCATAAAAATTAGGGTAATTTGCGACAAAAATCTCCAACCTTTAACGCCTTTGGCATTTAGGTCCCAAACCTTCAATTCTTGGCAGTTCACTCCCTAACCTTGTCAACTTGTTGCTTCCATTGGTCCCTGGTGCAACTCCATCCATTCTTGCTGTTAAACACCCATATGAAGAGCACGTGCACCCTTTGCTAATGGTATGTAATGGAACAAATTAAATTATAATAATAATAATTGCCATTAAAGTATCAAACCAACACAATTAAACAAGAGGAAAAGTAAACAACTTTTCTCAACCTTCACCAATACATATAAATAAATTTTCTCAACCTTCACCAATACATAGTCAAGAACTAAAAGTCAGATATTTTGATTTGGTAGTTTAAGGTCCCAAATCAAGAATGAAAATGAGTTCAACTGATCTTATTTGAGTTCCACAAATCTTAGAACCCCATTATAGGAAACTCAGAATTTCAAAAGTCCCATAATTTCAAAATAAATGAGAAACGACATGAAACAAAAGGAAAAGTAAAACTCGAACTAAAAATTTAACCCAAACAAGCGAAATGGTTTACCAGATTGGTTGAAGCCTGGCGCTATTTCCCCTTGACGATGTCGAAGACGGCGACGGTGGGGATCGATGGTGCGAGATAGAGTGATGGGGCTTGGGATTGAAGCGGAGCTTGTGCGTAGATCCAAGAAAAGAACAGGTCTTAAACAAAGATGGCTGTCATTGGATCTGGGTGTGGAGACATTGAGAGGGATTGGTTTAGCAAACTTGGTGGCAGAGAATGACATTATTCTATGCCTCGTTTCAAAAATGGATTTTTTTTAATTTGTTCCATTAGATACCCTTATTAAAGGGTGCACATGCATTTCACATGGGTGTTTAACAACTAGAATGGATGGAGTAGCACCAGGGACCAACGGAAGCAACAAGTTGACAAGGTTAGGGAGGTCACTGCCAAGAATTGAAGGTTTGGGACCTAAATGCTAAAGACACCAAAGGTTAGGGATTTTTGCTGCAAACTACCCTAAAAATTACCTAGAATGGACCCAAACCTTATTATTAAATATGCAGACTTGAAATAAATATGCTTCCTACTGAACACTGTAGTGAACAAATGAAAGAGAGAGAGAGAGAGAGAAACTAAAAAAGGGAAAATTGAACTTTTTGAACTCAATGAACTCCTCCCTCTCCTTTTCCTTTAAACTCTGAAAGGCTGCCTATTTATAGCCTGAGTTTAGGCTACTGGCTGAAACAAGTGTGGCACATCTTCTGTCACCTGTCAAACAAGTTCTAAACTAAAAAAAAGTAGTATTATCCGCTTATGATCACTTCTAACTAGCCATTAATAGTTTGGCAACTAACTTATACTTGGTACTCTTCATCCCAAGAGAGTGCCAACAACCTAGTTTTGAGTATTAAACCATGCAGTGAGACTGGTTTTGCTCAAAAGTAGGTTTTATAGAGCAAAACAATTCACACATATACTTTAAGTCTTTCCGTAATAAATTGCTTCACATCAATTTACTGAACTTCTTCTGAAAAAATGGAAACTTAACACAATTAAGTATTAACTCTTAAAGTACTATTTTAGGACTTAAGTTTCCCGAGTTATGAGAAATGTTATCATCCGTCAGAACTCATTCAGCTCTTCTGTTTTCTCTATAAATATATCTCCAACTTAATTTTCTCTTTCAGACAATGCCTTTTACTATGTCAACGTGAGGTTATTGTTAGTTTCTTATCATTTTTCCCGTTTTTTAGCCTTTTTTCTTGTCAAACTATGAGTCATTCTAACTATGAAAGCTTCATTCCTTCACTTCTTACACTCAATAGAGCTACCAGCATAGAATTAGATGACACTAATAATTAACTCTCAATTGCTTCAAATCCAAAAAACAAAGATGAAAAAATGAAAAATAAAAAAGAAAAATGAAGAGCTCATTAGAAAGATGAGCATGAGCAAGTTTAGAGAGAGAAACTGAGAATAAAAGGAGGAACAAAATAAATAGGATTGCATGTAAAGAGGTACATATAAAATGCTTAGATTTATAGTGTTTTAAGACGTCAGATTGGAAACAAACGGTATTATAAGCGGAGACTTACCAGGGGGCCAAAAGGCATGCCCCTATTATAAAGATAGCCTTAAATTAAAGGATAATCACACTATTACTTAAACTTCACATAGCTCATAAAATTAGGATGCACGAATACCAAACAAAATCTAAAATTTCAAAAAAAAACTAAGCCATACCATTATAAGAGAAAACAATCTAACACTAAGCTTCAGAATTATCTAAAGGAATTCAGTTCGAGCCAATGATCTTTCTTGTGTCGACATATTTGGCATGCCACTTATGCATAACAGCTTGAAGCTACTGGATTATCTCACTGAGGTATTCATATAGCAAACCAATTTCTCTAACTTTTCGCTCCAAATCAGCTTAGCCAACTACCAAATGCTCCTCTACAATAACATTTTTGCAATGAACTTCTTTATCTCTAATGTCACCTTTTTTTTACTCACTTCTCTATGTTCCTCTTGCAAATCATCTCTATTACCGGATGAAGATCCATATTGTGGAGATTGGGAGGACTCGTACAACATACTTGTGAGGAAAGAAACTTTGGCCTCAATAGTTGGGCTCTTTTGAAATCCATGATTCAATATGACAATAAAAATACTTTTATCTAACTAGTAATAGTTTGGCAACTAACTTATACTTGTAACTCTTCATAAGACTGCCTAAGAGACTTCCAGCAACCTAGTTTTGAGTATTAAACTAGGTGCTGAGGCTGGTTTTGCCCTAAAGTAGGTTCTATAACGCAGAATAATTCACACATATATTTTAAGTCTTTTATTAATAAATTGCTTGACATCAATTTACTAAACTTTTTTTGAAAAATGGAAACTTAACATGATTAACTCTTTAAGTACTATTTTAAGACTATACTCCAAAACATTTAGTGTCCTAAATTATAAGGAATGTTACCACTCCTTAGAACTCACTCATCTCTTATATTTCTCTATAAATATCTCTCCAACTTAATTTTCTCCTTTAGACAATACTTCTTCATTATGTCAACGTTAGGTTCTTGTCAATTCATATCTTTGCCCATTTTTTAGTCCTTTTCCGTGTCACATTATGAGTCATTCTAACTACGGGAACTTCTTTCCTTCACTTCTTATACTCAATGAAGCTACCATCATAAAATTAGATGTGATAATTTAGACAACCGATTCTTGAATAGCTATCCTAGTTTTTCTGTTGTTCAATAAAATCCTTCCTTAGCCTCAAAGCTTCACGAACATATCAATTCTCTTAATGAGGATCTAGTTACTCTTCATCATAAGATCAAAGAAGAAGTTACCTTTCACCAGAGCCACATTGTTGCCCTTGAGTCTTACTCCAAACATACTTCGAAGTATGTAACCGATATTGATAGTGATAACTCTATGAAATAGAGTTATTTATGTTCTTTTACTTAAATATTTTGTGTGTTTTTGTGTAATTTTAGTTTAATTTAAGTTATTTATAGTTAATTTGATTTTTAGTACTTAGATATAATTTTATGTAATTTTATTAGATTTTAGGTATTTAATTTAATTTAGTATAGTTTAGAATAATTAATTCGGATATATTTAGATTATAATATAGGTTTTAGTTAAATTTGAATTTGAATTTGATTTAATTTTTATTTTATTTAGATAAAGAAAAAAAAAGGAAAATTCAGAAAAATAAAGCCAAACTCGCACAAGTGAAAGAAGGAGAAGCATGCGCGTTTCTGGCCATCTGATCGAGCTCCTGGCCATCTGGTGGGCGCGTGGAGTGCACGCGGGCTGATGGGCGAGTGAGAAGCCAGGCCACAGCTGGGGCCCGCGTCGTCAGCATCATCAGCAGCTGCCAGCCGTCTGATCTGGTGCTTCGCGTCTCCCGTGCAACCGGTCCTCCACCCAACTAAAAGCCGCCACTTCAGCTCATTGACTTGACCTTTTTCTTCAGCTAATCATGCGCGAGTTTTGTGCCGCACGCACGGATTTCAGCCTCACCGGATTATGCCCCAATGCTCAGAAACGTGAATAAAGAAAAGGAAGAGAGAGAAAGAAAGAAAAGAAATTATGTGAGTTTGACACATCACATGACCAATCAGAAGCCACCTTTAGAATCGTGGGAACTTGCACAACACTCCAACCTCAGCTATAAATAGTCAGAACGTGAGAGGAAAAAATACACACCAATTTTGAGAGAGAAAACTCTACTTTTTCTAGAGAGAGTGTGTGTGAGATGAGTTCAATATCAGGCTAGTTTTTAGAGAGGCTAGAGAGATGATCTTAATTGTGTAGTTTCTCTGCTTTTCAGCTTTGATTCCTAAGAGTGCTTCAATGCTTATATATTTGGTTTGTTAAATTCTTCAATATTTTTAGTTTTAATATATTATTTTCTAGTTTCCCATATAAATTCAGTCATGCTTTCTTTATGTGGTGATCTAAACTAGATTATAGTTATTTTTGTTTTATTAGTTGATCTTTTACTGCAGTATTGTCCCTGTGATATATTGTCGATCTTAGATAACTAGTAAGATAAATTCTTTTTGGTGTTAATTCGAAGAATTTCTCATATTGAATAATTTAGATTAATATTTGTTCTTAATTGCTATATTTTTCTGTTATGTGTTTGGGATGTGAAACATATAATTGAGTAATAAATATGAATCAAAGTTGGTAATAGTTAGGCGAACAATTAAGTGAATCTTGAAGCCTTGTTTTGCTCATATTGGTATTTTCGTTCATAATTCTGCTATTTTTTCTTGCTCAGTTTATTTTCATTTTCAATTTTTCTTTTTATTTTTCGTTACCTTTTATTGTTGATTTACTTTTCTATGGGATCGACACCTTAATCTATATTATGATAGTCGCTTGTATCTTTTGAGCGTAGACAGATAGACATGTAGGGAATAAATTAGCTATACTTGAGGCCAACTTGCTGAGTGCTCAAAATGATCTACAGGTTGCTTACAAAGAGATTTCCCAGTGGAAATCTTTATAATATAGCTTGAAGGATAGTTTTGTTACCGTATCTATCTTCACTCCTCATATGGGGCCTTCCTCTTGTCAATTTCCATATACTAGGAGTCCTAAAAGTACGTCTACACAATTTCGCTTAGGGAGCAGCTCTTCAAGAAGGTTTGGTCTTCATTATGCTGACTGCAACAAGTGAAAGCAAGGATCTATTTGCTCTTCAATGGTAGTTTTAAGCAATGTTGACTGTTTAAGTATGTAATATTGTTGTATATAGTGTCTTTATGTGTTTTCTTTCTTTATGTATGCCTATGGCTTTAGTAAGTGCATCATAGGTGTGTTTATGGATGCATGATGATGAATAGGAGGTTTCATCTCACAGGCTTTGTACTCTGTCTCTTTATAAATAAAAAGCCATCTTTGTTCGTGGTATAAAAATTTGTTTTATTTTTTTAAAAAAAAATGAGTCATAAGGAACGGAATATTTCACATCCTCAATGACTCTCATCGAGTGCAATTATTTGGGGCTAGCCTCATTAAAACCTCTTGAAGAAAAACCCTATGGGAACCAAGGAGGAAAAGGATTACTTTTCATCTAATAAGTTGCCTAAGAAAATTTAAGTCATGAAAATTACAAATATAGGTCATGTGACTAATATCAAATAACCACTATCAAGATTAGATCTATAACATATTTGCATTCTAATCCTAACATCATGTTTCAACATGAATAAATCATACATATGTATCTACTTTAAGCTTAAGTAAAAAAAAATGAATGCAAGTATTTTCCTTTGGTCTGAATTTACCATACTATGGTTATAAATAATGCAAATTCATTTATTTAGAACTCTGGTTGGGTTAAGAACTAACTTTAAAACCAAACAAATTTTTATATAACCAAGTAGATAACGTGTTATTCATACAAGCATCATATATGTCTATGTGCATGCATGTATAAAACATCACTTATGCTTTAAATTCTTAATCAGACTTGCATGTATTACATGTTGGACTTAGATAAGTTTTCGATCAAATCAAGGTCTTAAAGCATTCTTGGGGACTAATAGTTATATATAGGCTATGTTTGATAGAAGAAAAAATGGATAGGAAAAAAAAAAGTCAATACGGGAAAAATAGGTCTACTGTAGTATTACATATTGGACTAAAAGTAAGAAAAACAATAAATTATTAGAATAATCCACTTAAAACACAATTAATTCAATATACTTAAAGAAATAATCATATGCATGAATTTAGAATGCATATTAATTTTATATCTTATTATACACATGTAGTCTAACTTGGCTTTCATGTGTGTATTCTACTTGCAACTATGTCCACAAAATTCGTTAGTGCATAACTATTCAATTTCTATAATTAAAGAAATTAAACACAGATAGTAAAATGTTAGACAAGGTAATAAGCTTGATATTACAACAAAGTCCTAATCTGGTTTGCAAGGTTAAGAAAGTACTTTATGGTCTTAAACAAGCTCGAAGAGCTTGTTTTGGTAAGCTTAGATCAGCTTTAGAAGATTTTGGATTCCTCTCTGCTAAATCAAATCAGTCCCTTTTTATTAGGAATACTTCTAAGCATTCCACACTTATTCTAGTTTATGTAAATGACATCTTAATTATCATGAATGATGGTACTATTGTTACTACTCTTATTCAACAACTTCATGACAACTTTCTCTTAAGATTATGGGTAAAGACAGCTTTTTTCTCGGAATTCAGGGTGAACACACTACATCAGGTGGTTTGCATTTGAATGAAACCAAGTATATTATATACCAACTTTGGAAAAGCTGAAATGCAAAATGCTAATAGTCTATCTACCACAATGACTAGTGGAGAATGATTATTTGGTTTTGGGAGAGATCTTGTTACTGATCCTCAGTTGGATAGAAGCATAGTTGGTGCATTGCAAATTACTCGACCAGAAATGTCTTATACCGTCCATCGAGTACGGAAATTCATGCAAAATCCTCTCGAAGCTCACTGAAGAATTGTCAAAAGGATTCTTAGATACTTAAGAGGCATTCTTGATCATGTTTTGCATCTCAACATTGTTGGGTTCTCATATGTTGATTGGGCATCGAATCCGGAGGACAGGAGGTGGACAATTTGTTTTTGTGTGTTCTTTGGTGACAATCTGGTTTATTGGACATCAAAGAAGCAAGGTACAGTATCCAAGAGCAGCAATGAAGCTAAAGCTAAATATCGCAGTGTAACAGCCTTAATAGCTAAAATAACCTGGATTTAATCTTTACTGTCAGAACTTCAAATTCCATAAAAGCAACCTCCAGTTCTATGGTGTGACAACTAGAGCACCGTGCTCATGTTAGCAGACCCTATCCTTCATGCTAGAACTAACCATATCGAGTTTGATTTGTACTTTGTAAGGGAGAAAATTATGAGAAAGGCTTTGGAGAGCGGACATGTGCCTTCATATGACAAAGTTGTGGACATTCTAACCAAGGGCATTACAAGCGCAAGGTTTCTTATTCTTCGAGACAAACTTAGAGTAGAACCTTTATCTACTCTAAGTTGGAGGGGGGGTGTTAAGAGTCAATTAGCTTAGAGTTTATTATTAGAGTTAGCCATGTGTACTTAGTTTGTTAGGATCAGTTAGGCTGTTAGAATTATGTTAGAAGCAGAGAAGATAGAAAGCTTTGTACAGAACAATTTGCC
>JXTC01000267.1:380770-447120 GCA_002914845.1 Trema orientale
TTTGTAATTCTTATACTTTACTAATTTGTTTAATCTCTGGGCGTGGCCCCGTGGAGTAGGAGAGGTCCGAACCACGTTAAAAACGTCTTGTGTTCATTTCTACTTTTTATGTTCTGTTGCAACATATGCACTCGTTGTTGCAACATAGTTTATCCGCATGTTACAACATAGTTAATTAATTATTAATTTAATCAATTAATTAATTATTTGGTAATATCTAACATAGCAGATCTTTCATTTTCAAACGGGAAGAATTTTCAACAAATTAATAACAAGAAGCTCTATACTCAAAAAAGCTCTCTTTTCCGTAAGAGGACGTTCAAAGTTTGAGTTCGGAGGGAAGTTTCGGAGGTCTTTCGAGGGGGAGAGGTAGACAAAAGATGCTGAGTTTTGAAGAACTAACGGAAGAGATGTGCCAATCAGTTTCTAGTATGGAGCCTGCTGATGGTGATTTGGAGGATATTTCGTTAACTGAGAAGGTAGGATCTCTATTTTCTTATATTTTTTCTTTTTATGCTGATATATATTATATCTGCAAATTATGATGATAAAGCCAATGTTTTTTGGTTTATAATAATATCTCCGTTATGGTTTAGTATTTATTTTAGATTTTTTTTTCTTCTTTCGAATGCATCTGTTGCGATCAGACGGAAAATAACGAGTAGTATTTGATGCTCAACCTATCTTTTACTGAAATGGAATTCATCTAATTGGCTTTACTCCAACTTGGGTTGCGTTTTTTTTTTCTTGCCTTCAATTGATATGACTGATATTCATCTTTTCTTATATATCTTAGATTCCTATTATGGTGGTCATGAAGGCCCTGGGACTTAACAATGATAAACTAGTACAAATGCTTGAACTGGATCCTCTTCCAGAAGAAAAAATCACGGCAAAAGAAATCATTGGAAATGATCCTTAATATGGTGACCTACCTATGCCGCATATTGTGGTAACAATTTACTCAAAGAGGTGTGTATTACCTTAGGCATGTAAATATATTTTTTTAATATTATATTTTCTTTCCGTCTACTATTTGAACGGAAGACTTTATTGTGGTTTTCCATAATCTTTAGTTGTTTTTGTCTTTAGATTGTATTCTTTTAGTTTAACGAACAAAAGATTGATGTAGCACTATGGGAGAAAAGACAATAGAAAAAGAAGAGATTTAGAGGGCAGAAAAGAGGAATTTAGGACGAAAAAAAAAAAAATTGTAGAAGGGGCCGTTTAAGCAATTGTAGAGAATTTCTGATTTTTCAGGAAACAGAAACTAAAAACAGAAAAAAAAAAAAAAAAAAGATGGAAATTGGTCAGATCCAGTGCCAATCACTTTTAATATCGTCTAAGTTGGGGTTGGAGTTAAAATTATTCTCTTTTAAAAATTAGAGAACATAAATCAGAATTAGAAAACAAAAAAAAGGCGCGTCTACGGTAGGGACACCCCTAGAGCCCTGTCTATACACCGTTTGATGGGAATATGTGTATAAACAGATTCTCCACAGATTTTCCACAGATTCCCATCAAACGGTAGTCCCTCCCACAAAAAAAAAGTTTGCGATAGTTGGATTTTTTTTTTTTTTTTAAATGGAGTTTGACTAATGATCTTCACTTATTACAAATTAAAAGAAAATACATATTACTACTCAATCCTCACCCCACCCCACCCCCTCATTAGGAATAATATGTTTTCACGCCTACTCCGAGTATGATTTGAATCTAGGACTGAGATCTCAAGTAATAGATGCTTTTATCACTTGAGCTCCAGGTAGTGAATTCTCTATAGTTACAATTTTAAAGAGTTTAGACATTTCTTTAATATTTTTAAACTCAAATTTTGACTCACATATATGAATTTGGTAAAATTTGATTAAAAACACAAATAGAAGCTTTTATTCGATGTTAATGAAAATGTCATTGTTTTTTTTTTCCAATAAAATAATAACGTTGTTAAATCCTATTTTATTCTATATACCTTGAATCAAAATTCAAAGGTGATATGTCTAGTACTGACAGTAGTCTTTAACTTTAAGCGGTAAATATGTAAGCAAGCAGTAAGACAGTGCCTTCTATCCGGTATAGAGTCTTCCACGGGTACAACATTTAATTGGTAATACCGAGGAGTTGTGTGGGATTTTTTGAAATTGTTTTGTTGACGCATACTTTACTTTGGTAAATGTGCAATCAATTGTTTTTTGTTTTGTTTTGTTTTTCTTTTCCCTATTAAATCAGAAAAGATCATATGGATGATGACGCAGTTCGTAGGATCGTGAGAGCTTACCAGAGCAACAAAATTTAGGATCAATGTTATATGGATACTCCGGCTAAGGAATCACAAAAAAATCTGGTAACGATTTTCAATTTTCTTTATTTTTATCTTTTTGAGAGGGATAATTGTATTGTGGAGTTGGTCTCTCAGATTATAGTGATTTTTCCTCATTTATTCGGTCACTCTACTTTTTTTTTTTTTTTTAAATAAGAAACAGGGAAATGTATTACTTAAAAATATAACGAATTACAAAAAAAAATAAGGAATCATCTTGGAGCTTGCAGCAGGGTACACCACACCTTAACTAAATCTGAAAGTAACAACGGTTTAAAATCTTTAGTGTTGTAAGTCCAAAGGGCCACCAAAAATTTGACTCTATCCCACAAAGACTACACATTACTAATTGTGTCGTGCTGTGTCGGGTCCCTTACGTGCCTGTGCTGTGCCATGCCTGTGTCCGATTTCGTGTCGTAATAATGCTGTTAACGTGTCATTATTGTGTTTGTCTATTTTCGTGTCTAATTTTATCCGTTTTCGATATTATGCTATTACCGTGCCTAATTATACCCGTTTTCGGTATTGGGCTATTTTTCGTGCCTAATTGTGCTTGTTTCGATATTGTGTTATTTCCGTACTTAATCGTACTCGTTTATGATATTATGCTATTTTTCTACTAATTGCACTCATTTTAAGTATTATGATATTTCTATGCCTAATCATGTTTATTTTTTATTATATTATTCTTGTGAATATTGCCCATTTTTTAGATCATATATGATTTCAAGCCTAATTATTTCCATTTTCAAACTCTTATTGTTCTTGTTCTATAATCGTTCTCATTATTATTATTGTTTTCAATTTAGTTATTTTAATACTATTAAATATATTTCCTTTTAAGTAATTATGACTTATGAATTATTAATTATTATGTAATAGAAAGAAATTATTTGAAAATTGAGATAACTTTTATATAAAAACAAATCTAAATTGAAGTATTAGAGTACGTGAGTAATGATAATTAATTTAAATTACTATAATTAAAGTACATTCCAACTAATTGGCGCTTACTCAAATTACATCAACATGTATAACTTAAAAGCTATGATTCGCACATACCTAAACTGTATTTTTCTTTCTTAATATTTTAAGTATTTTCTATTAGATGTGAGTTTTGCCTTAGATTCTTAATATCTTTAAACTTTTTGGCTCAAACTTATTAAATTTGGAACGTTTTTGCTTTAAAAAATTGGAAATTGATGTAATATGTATAATATATATTATTTTTACTTAGAAAATATTTTAATTTTAATTTTTTCTCTTTTTTAAAAATTTATTGTATTAAAATTATGCCCAAAAATTAAAATAAATTTAAAATTTGCACACTGATTATTTTTCTTAATCGTGCCCGCTGTTCCTGTTATTCGTGCCAGCCTGAGCATATCTCATGTCGCGTCGTGCCGGCACATTTACTCATCGTGCTGTGCCGGCTTATAATCATGTTGTGCTTGTGCCGACCTATTTTGACACAATTAGGCACACGAGGTGTACGACTTGAGACGCGCCTCGAGACGAGGCAGAGGAAAAACGCCTCTGAAATTATGCTTCAGTTGGTCTCGGTGAAGCTTAAGCCTCGTCAATCGAGGCATACGCTTTTGCGGCATTATGAAACATAAGCCTCGTACAAGCATCCCTAATTTGGGCTTTTTAAATGAAGTTGGTCTAATTTCTTTTGGCACAACTAACATGTATCTTCTTTTTATATGTTTTGAGCCTTTTTTAATTTTATAGTTAGTTTAGTTGGGCCTTTCTTTGTATGTTATAAATAGTTTAGTTGTACAAATCACTAAAGCCCAACATTTTAGACTTAGAACTAAAACTGTAAGAGGAAAAATAAGACTCAGTTTATTACTAAAAGCTGAAGCTCCCACCGTAGCCACTATCCCTCTCTCCTAGCTCTTCAGTCTTCCTCGCCTTCTTTCTCTTCTAACAAAGACTCAATAGTGGCTTCACTCCTCATAGAAGCTTCTTCTTCTTCTTCTCTCTTCCAAGTTTCAACAATCTTCTTCTTCTTTATTCTCATATATCCAGCAGCAACCACTCCTCTATTGATTGGTGATTGTCAGCTACAACCTAAAATGTTATTTACTTTGATTTGAATATAATTTAGATAATGAATGGATGATTTAGATAATAAAAAATATTGTAATATTTGTTTCTTATTTTAAAATTACTTTTTTCAAAATATTGTAATTTTTAAAAATATCATTTTTAACAATTTTATTTAGAAAGATATCATTTTTAAAAAAATATTTAGGAAAATACCACTTGTAAAATTACCACTTTTAAAAAGTTTATTTACGAAAATATCATTTTTAGATATAAATTTAGAAAAATACCACTTTTGAAAGCTAGGGAGTCAATTACGAGTGAGATTGGATAAAAGAGAAGTCAAGGGGGAAAAAAATTCCTTTTTATTTTTTCTTCAATTACCAAACAAGAGAAAAAAAAATAAGTAGGAAAAGCCATTTTTTTTCCACTATATTGATTTAGATCTTTTTCTTTCCTTTTTGTTGATTAATTAGCATAAAATGGTTAGAAGTTCTAAGGATGATGAGATTGAGATTGGTGGTAGAAGTAGTGCCAAAGAAAGGATTTAGCACGAAAATATGGAGTTCAAGTTGCTGATCCGAGAGAGGGTGTAAAAAAAGGATGTTTTTAACTAAACTGTGAGTTTTATAATAAGGTTATCACTGGCGGTGTTAAGAGGTTGAAATACAATCTTGGAGAGACACGTAAAAATGTAGCACCATATCCTAAAATATTGCAAGAAACTAAACAAGAGATGCTTGACTACATGAAGAACTTTAGTGATTTGAAGAATTTGAATCAAAGAAAATGTGATGAGATGGTGAACTCATGATTTTATTTTGGTAATGGCAGTAGTAATTCTCAATTTGAAGACATGAATTCTTGGCCGATGGTAATGGTCTTCCCTCTAAGGGAATTCAGGGACCTATGGATCGGTTTGTTGTTGATGTGGATGAAAATGATGATGAAAAATCACCTAATACCATTGCAGAAGAAATTACTCCACAATCAATAAAAATCACCGAAATCAAGTTTTTTTTTTTTTTTTGAAATTGGAGGATTCTTTTTTTAGAATGGAATCTCATTTAATGCCACAGAAGTCCTTTATATTTCAATATGTTACAATCTAATTAGGAATTATGGAGGATTGAAAGCTCTTACTGTGCATGAGATGTGAACATGAATATTGAATGAAGAACGAAAGACTACAGTAAAAATTGTGGATGACATAAAAGAAACAATAGAAAAAGACAAGAGTTTTGCTATTATTAGATAATTAGTTAGATGGTAGAAATAAAGGCCTGATCAATTTCTTTATTAACAATCTTTATGGGATAGTTGATACATTAGATTCTATAAAATATGCAAACCTGTTATTCAAATTGCTTGATGATGTTGTTGGAAAAGTTGGAGAAGATCTTGTTGTTCAAGTGGTAACTGATAATGCAAGTAAGTGCATACAAGGTAGTTAGGAATCTCATAATGGAAAAGAGGAAGAAATTGTATTGGACTGCATATACCACTCATTGTATTAATTTAATACTTTAGAGAATTGGAGAACTGCCACAACATAAAAATGCATTGATTAAAGCAAAGAAAGTTTGCAAAGAGAACTTATTTGACCGGCTGTTACACAATTTGCTATTGCTTTTTTGACTTTAGAAAGCTTATATCAAGTGAAACAACCGTTATAAGTGATGTTTGTTTCTCAACAATGCTCAACATGTGCATGGACAAAAAAATTTGAAGGGAAAGCATTGAGAAAAATTGTTATAAGTATAATACGTTTTGGCCTAGTGTTGTTTATGCTATTAAAACCTCAAAGCCTCTAGCGGAAGTCTTGAGGTTAGTTGATGGTAAGAAAACACTTGCAATTGGATTTATTTGTGGTGCTATAGATGCGGCAAAAGAAAAAATTACAAAAAATTAGATGGAGATCAATCTTTCTATAAGGAGATTTGGGATATTATTAACGACAACTAGGATTCACAATTGTATCGTCATTTACATGCTGTTGTATATTACTTAAATTCTCGATTTAGATGGAGTCTCAATTGTTTTGAGCATCCATAGATTAAGCTAAGTTTGTACAATTGTATGGATAGGCTCATACCAAATCTAACAACTTTTTTTTAATTCAATATAGCTGTGTTGTAGTTCTGTTGAAGCTGTATTTTGAACATGAAGCAGCTGTGAGAAAAATATGTCTAGGTTTTTGTTAAATCTAATTTACAAGACTCTTTTGATGTTTAAAATCAACATCTAAGTGTTTGATAACCTATAGATTGTGTGTGTTATAAAATGATATTTTAGATATTTGTATTATGACAGCATTGATTAATTTTGAAAAGCAATCATTACCATGTTTTTCAAATTCTGCTTAAAATGGTAATTACATGATAATTTTTTAAATCTTTTGATCTAGAGCAGAAACTTACCAAATATCTCCTCTTCCTTTTTCTATCTCCGACCACTTTAAAATGCTAAAAGCAGAATCGAGAAGCAAACTGAAACTGGACCAAAGTTCATTTGCCTTGTTGCGAGGGCTTTTAGGTGGGGACTTTCAAAGGGACTGACATTTCGTCCTTGTTTGATTTGGAGCTGAGAGAGATATAACCTTCAAACAAGGAGCCAAAAGGGCCAACCATTATGTTACATTTTGTCGGTAAGTTGTGCATTTTTCTATGCTCTCCCCTATTGAATTTGCATTGGTATTTACGAATCTAGTGGTGGCTTGTGGAAAAATGGCCTTGGAGAATTTGATTGGTATTAAAGTTTTTGGATAGATTTTCACTTTTGTCTTGTTTGATGGGATGTTGATAACAGTGGTTGAATTCATACATGTCAAAATTTCTTATGTTTCTCTAATTCTATTTTGCAATTAAGTGTAAAATGCAAATTTGTTTTCCAGGAAGTATTTGTTGCTCTGTGATAAAGAGGAGAGCGGCAGAGAGGGAGGTGGAGGATAGCTAGGGGGGATTCGGATTTTTCTTTTATTTTTAAGAAATTAAAAAACTAAAAGAAAAACTAATTAATAATAAAATAGTGGGTAAAACGGTCTTCTCACTATTAAAATCACTAAGAAAAGTATAAATTTGCAGTTGTTTCAAATGCCAGAGTATTTATTTGTAGAGGTCAAACTTTGGATTAATTTTTTTTTTCTAGAAAATCCGGACTTTAGAGTACTTTTATGATATTAAACCCTAAGTTAAGGTTACATAGCCAATTAGGGCTAGTTCAGTTGGTCCAAGGTTTGAGAGTCGTGCGTGTGTGTTTGGGGGGTCAAGGTTCAAATCTTGATAATATGTGTGTCGTTCTTCTTTAATTTATAGTAAATAGTGATCATTAATTAAGCTCTATTTTTTTCAAAAAAAAAAAAAAAGTTAAGGTTACACAATGATGGTAGCGTATGACCCAGATAGGAAATAAAATGGGAGGAAAAAAAAAAAAAAAAAAAATCCGTATATAAATAGAGATAATTTTATTATATTATTTTACTCTCAATACGATGATTTTGAAAATTAGTATACAATATTAATAATATTACTTTGGGCAGGCCTATTCTCCCTTTTCCTTCCCATCAAACACTATCCAAATTTTTCCATTTTCTCTCCTACCATCTCTTTCCTCTCCCTTTTCCTGTCTGCCAAACATATCCATTAGGTTTTTACACTTGACGATTGCGACGATTGCTTCTTTGGATTGTGTCCGGAAGGGAAAAACTGTTCGAACAAAGCCCCTCGCACTTTCAGTTCTGAGCTTTTCTAAAGTTAGAAAAATTCATCAAAACCCTAGCACTTTCAGTTCTTAGCTTCGTGGTTGCAATGGAGAGGAATCAAAATTTCACTAAGAAACCCTTCATAGTTGATGATGATGATAGGCCAACACGAATGTAAGACATTTTTCCTTCATGAATCTTTAACTGTATGTATCAGAATATTGTGGGTTTTGTTTTTATCTTTTATTTTTAGTTTTGATTAAATGATTGCTATTGCTCTTTGTAGAGAGAGCGTTAAGTTCACCGTGCCATCGTCCAAGGATATTCGCGATATGGCAGTGGTTGAAGTTAAGCGAGCTAAATTTCTTAATGGAGATACATGTTATCCGAACGGCCTTTCAGATGCTCGCATGGTAATATATAAATATATATATATATATATATATATATCTCATTTTATTAGTTATCACTTTTTCCTGATTGTGGTTGTGTTTCGTTGGAACCATATTGGTGTAGAAACTTGCATGAACCTTTGTCAAAACTATAACAACCATGATTACCACATTTATTTATTTATTTTTTTACAGAGTTGTATACATTGTGTAAAAAGAGTATTATTTAGAAAGAATGAAGGCTTGGAATCAAGATAATATGTCTGTCCGGTTGGATCTTATACCGCTCTATACCATCCTCTTTTTCAGAGGAAGACTGTCCGTAAACGGATAGTTGGCTCTTCAATAATTAATTTCGGTGGTGAGAGCTTCTCCTTGTGTTTGATTTGTGGCACTTGAATATTGTGAAACGGTTGAAACTTTGATGGGGAAAATCTACTTTTGAGATTAAACTGACTTTTGAGCTTGTTACTCTACGGATAACGCTCTACTTGTTTTAGTTTGCTTCTAGTCTTTGTATTCTATTTTCTTTTATATATATGCGTATATATACATATACATATACATATTATCAGTTGTGGTAATTACTACTTTAATAGTTAAAAGTTTTGTTTCTTATTGAAAAAACTTAACTGTCAGTTTGCTTTGATGGAATATTTCCTTTAGGGCCCTACACATCCAAGCACTGCATGTGAAACATGCCATATGCCTTCTAGATTCTGTCCTGGGCACTTTGGATATATAGAGCTTGCTGCCCCTGTATACAATGTCGGATATCTTAGTACTATATTGGACGTTATGAAGTGTATTTGTAAGGTATGGAAAGCTATTTGTATTAGCTCTACCTCAACCCCCACCTTTTTTTGTTTTATTTTTGCTCTTACTATTCTTGACATATACTGTATATGCCCAATTGGGAATAGTTAACTTCATCTGATGGGACATTGTTTAAAATAATTGTCTTTAAAACTGGGTTTATTGATTTATTTTTACCAGTATAACAAATACTAGTTTATCTGGCTTTGGTATTCTTTCTAACCTCTAAATGGGTTTATATTGATATCCTATTGTTACAAAGAAGTTGTTTAAGAAACAGCTCAATGAACAAGTTGCTTGTATAGAAGTCGTTTAAGAAACAGCTCAATGAACATTGCTTATAAAGGAGTCATTTAAACAGCCCAGTGAGCAAGCCATTGTTCTATTCCGTGGACTCCTTATGATGCTATCTTGATAACCGTGTTTGCAACGGATCGTGTATATCAGCTAAGCTATAAACGTTAAAACTTATATAACTGTTAAGTTGAGAGTCAACACATGGTTTTATCATATTTACTCAGTCATAGGGTTATGTTTTGTTTTCGTTTACCCGTTTTTAGTGCAGCCTCTACTCCTTTTAGATTTCTGGTTTGTTTATTTATTTTGTCTATACTTTTGTCGGTGGTGTAATTTTTGTCTTATTTTTGAATCTTTTAGGTTTGTTTTCGTATTCTTCTTGTGGAGGATTTACGTATTTCCTATTATGATAAGATGGTGAGTCCTCATGTAGAGCCATGGGAGAAGAGCGAGTTATTCAAGGAGATAGTGAAGAAATGTACCACGAAGGCAGTAATGAATTGCCCCAGATGCCGCTCTGTTAATGGTTTGGATTCGATCTTCCTCTCGTGATGCTTCTAGAGGATGGTTTCCTTGCTTCATGCTATTTGTTTTGCTGTTATTTCGTTGCTAAATTTCAAGAATCAATTTTTGATGTTAAAGCTTGAATTTTCCCTTTTGTATTTTCTGCCCTCTCTTTGGGTTGTCTAATCATAAGAAGCTCAAAGGCATTCCTTGAGATCTATTCTAACTTAATCTTCCATTCTTTTCTGTATTTGATTTTTATTTGAGGATTCCTTGTCCTCTTTCATCTTTTGACTTTTTCAGCCGTAAGTTAATATGTATTCCAAAGAAAGTTCAAAGAGTTTAACTGTTGCATACCCAAAAGATTTTTAATGGCTTTTTTAGAAAATTCTATATGGTATTGGTTATTGTAACATGCCATGTACTGCAGGTATTGTGAGGAAAGATATGTCTGCTATAGGCATTATTCATGAAGTAAATCAGGAAAAGACATTTTATGATCCATCTATGGTTATCTATCATTTGAAGCATATGCAACCTGAGGTACACTTCTTTGCTGACATAGATGATAAATCTTTGGAAGTTTTCTAGATTATTGAGATTTGTTGTAATGTCCATTCATTCAATGTAACAAATTAGCAAAATGTTGCAAGATTGAATTACTTTATTACAGATATTTTTCTTTAAGTTTCCTTAGATTTATTGAAGCAGAGATATACAAGAAAATGCATATTAGGCATTCATTGCTTCACTATTACTGAAGAAATTAGAGGGAAAACCCTCTTATTTTACTTACATACACAACACAAAATACAACCAGGTTTTATAAACTTTAAGGAAAGACAACCTCTACAAACAGACAAAAATGAGACCCTGAAAACAGGGATTCTGTGGAAAATTAGCTTTTGATAAATATTATTGATAGAGAATAAGGTCTTTAAATAGGCACTGTACATGTATAAACAAATTTGGTATTGAATACCAAATATTCTAGGGTAACTACAGATATTCTAGGGTAACTCAATTAGCCTAAAACTAAATAATCTAATTATAGAAACTCTCCAATTATACAGCTCGGTTTCCCTATTGGAAAGATACTGAGTAAATGCTCCAATATACAATATTTTCTACACCCTCCCTCAAGCTAGTGCATAGAGATTCCACATGCTGAGCTTGCAAACTAACTCATTAAAACTTTCTGTTGATAGCCCTTTAGTCAGTAAGTCAGCCTGTTGTTGCTTGCTAGGAATATATACAACTTAGTTCATTTCCATCAATTTTTTCTTTAATGAAGTTTCTGTCCATTTCAACATGCTTGGTTCTGTCGTGATGAACTGGATTGTGTGCTATGTTGATTGCTGACTTGCTGTCACTGTACAACTTTAAAGGCTCGGTCCTTTGAAGTTTTAATTCTTCAAGTATGCGTTTGATCCAAATTAATTCGCATACTCCTTGAGCAAGAGCTCTGAGTTCTGCTTCGGCACTACTTCAGGCTACCACTGGTTGCTTCTAACTCCTCCAAGTAACTAAGTTCCCCCATACTTTAGTACAATATCCAGTTGTTGATCTTTTATCTTCAACTGATCCTGCCCAATCTGTATCTGTAAAGGCCTCAACACCTCTTTCCTCATTCTTTTTGAATAGCAATCCATTTCTTGGTGTTTTCTTCAGATAGCGTAAAATTCTGTACACAGCATCCAAGTGTTCTTCGAATGGATTGTGCATGTATTGGCTAACCAAGCTCACGGCAAATGCAATATCGGGCCTTGTGTGGGATAGGTAGATCAGTTTTCCCGCTAACTGCTGGTACATTCCCTTGTCAACTGACTTCTCTTTTGTTGGTTTATACTTGCCTTTTGGTTCAACAGGTGTTGCCACAGGCTTACAACCACTCATTCCTGTTTCCTTGAGTAGATCTAGGACATATTTCCTTTGGGACACTGCAATCCCTTGTTTTGTTCTTGCAACCTCCATCCTAGAAAATACTTCATTGGTCCAAGATCTTTTACCTCAAATTCTTGGGCTAGCAAGCCTTTAAGTCTTTCTTGCTCTCCATAATCATCACGTGTCATTATCATGTCATCAACATAGACAATGAGGATAGTTACCTTACCCTCTTGTGAATGTTTGAAGAACAAGGTGTGATCTGATTGAGCCTGTTTGTACCCATACTATTTTACCACCCGATTAAATCTTTCAAACCATGCCCGTGGAGATTGTTTTAAGCTGTAGAGAGATTTTTTCAGGTGACAGACACTCTCTTTTCCATATCTTTCTTCAAACCCTGGGGGAATTCTCATGAAAACTTCTTCTTCCAAATGCCCACTAAGGAAGGCATTTTTGATGTCTAGTTGTTGTAGGGGCCAATCAAGATTAGCAGCAACTGATAACAGAACCTTGACTGTGTTTAACTTGGCAACGGGTGCAAATGTCTCGTTATAGTCCACTCCATATGTTTGAGTGAATCCTTTTGCAACTAGTCTCGCTTTGTATCGGTCTATCGTTCCATCAGCCTTGTGTTTAGCCGTAAATACCCACTTACATCCCACCACATGTTTATCTCTAGGTCGATTGACTATTGTCCACGTTGTGTTGGTTTCTAGTGCCCCAATTTCCTCATAGACTGCTTTCTTCCATTCTTTCTGTGAGAGGGCTTCGGTTATATCCTTAGGAACTACCACTTGCTCGACTTCTACTAGGAAAGCTTTATATTTCGAAGTTAGTCTACTATAGCAGACATATCTGGACATTGGATGTAGAGTACAACTTCGCACTCCCTTCCTCTTGGCAATAGGTAACCCAGACTCGGGTTCCACCATACTAGAAGGCTCAACATTAGGAATATCATTAGGCAAGATGGGATTGAGAGAAGGATCGCTTACATTAGGAATAGTCTGTGAGTCGGACTCATGAGATGTTGGAGTAGTAGTTGACTGTATTACTTGATGGTTCTCGCCGAGAGTAAACTAAAAGTTCTTTAGTTTTGGGTTGAGATTGTTGTTCAAAGGTTCCTATGCCAAACAGAGAAGGAGATGAGGGATTGATGTGAATAGTTTGATCAATTTCTGGGATGGCCTTAGGTAGGCAAGTATCCCAACTAGAAACTTCACTCACCGTCCCTCCTTGAAGTGAAATGTTGGGATAAAAGGATTGTTCTTCATTGAATGTGACGTCTAAGGAGACATACATACGTCGAGTAGAAGGATTATAGCATTTATACCCTTTTTGGTAGAAGAGTAGCCCAAAAAAATACACCTAAGAGCACGGGGATCAAATTTGGATCAGTTTGGACCTAGAGCATGGACATAAGAAGTACAACCAAACGTTTTTAAGGGGAGATTCGAAACATGATGGGTATGCGGATATGTTTGAAGAAGAATAGAGATTGGAGTGTGATATTTTAACACTCGAGAGGGCATACGATTGATAAGGTAGACAGCGGTAAGGATAGCCTCACCCCAAAATTGCTTAGGGATAGATGTGGTAAACATTAGAGCTCTAGCAACTTCTAATAGGTGCCTATTTTTGCGTTCGATAATTCCATTTTGTTGGGGTGTGCCTGCACAGGAACTCTCATGAATGATGCCATGAGATAGAAGATAATCATCCAAGATAGAATTAAAATATTCAGTGCCATTATCTGTGTGCAATACTCGAAGATTAGCATTGAACTGATTTTTTATCATAGAATGGAAGTTTTTAAATGTCATGGCGGCATCAGATTTCTGTTTAAGAAGAAAAACCCAACTAACACGTGTATGATCATTAATGAAAGTGATAAACCATGAAAGTGATAAACCATCTTGTATTTGTGGTGTTGATTATTCTAGATGGTCCCCATATATCACTGTGAATAAGAGTAAAGGGCTGAGTTGATTTGTAAGGTACAGAACGAAAAATAGCACGTGTATGTTCAGGAAATAGATATTTTAAATAGGAAAAAACTAGGGTGGCCTAGCCTTTAATGCCACCGCATGATATCATTATTATGAGAAGCGGTACAACCAGAAACAAAAACTTTATTCACTTGAGCGGGAGGAAACGGATCAATGTAATACAGCCCACTACATGCCTTCGCACTCCCAATCGTCTTCCCCGAGGACATATCCTGAAAAGTACAACAAATTGGTGAGAAAGAGGCAAAAAATTGCTGATCTTGAGTGAGTTTACTGACAGAGAACAGATTACACGATAGATTCGGGACATGAAGGACATCATAAAGTGTAATAGAAGGGGATAAATATATAGACCCTTTACCAGCCACAGAGGACAGAGAACTATCAGCAATCTTAATTTTTTGAGTACTTGGACAAGGGTTTTATGTGGTAAATTGATGGGATAGACCAGTCATGTGATCAGAGGCACCTGAGTCCACAATCCAGGCAGAATGTTGAGCATTGAAGGCAGCAAAAGTACCTGGATTTGTAGAGGATGATGGATCAGATGTAGTAGCAGCGGCGGAGGTGTTTAATAGCTGATGGAGTTGAGTGATCTGAGCCGGAGTGAATGGGAAAGGCTCGGATGGAGCTGCAGTCAAGGCCTGGCCGACCGAAGGGGCACGAGCGGAGGAGCGGGGCTTCCAATCAGCGGGTTTACCATGAAGACGCCAGCACGTCTCCTTGGTTTGGCCGACCTTGCTGCAGTGAGAACACCAGGGGTGGTCACGACGAGTGCAACGAGAATCGTCACCATTATCAGAGTATCGGGCAGCAAGGGCAGATTGGTCAGTTTATGCAGCAACAGTAGGCCCCAGCATGACTCTCTTGCGGCTCTCCTCCCTGTGAACTTCTGCAAAAGCTTCTCGGATAGAGGGAAGAGGGTTTTTCACTAAGAGGCGGCCACAGACCTCATCAAGGTCACGGGTAAGGCCAAGAAGAAAATCAAAATGTCGCTCACGATCAAGCATTTTTTGATAAAAAGATGCATCATCAGAACACTTTCATTCAGGAACATAAAAGAGGTCAATCTCTTGCCACAAATTATAAAGAACACCATAATATTGAGTTACTGTGAGAGAGTTTTGTTGCTGGTCTCGAAGCTTTGATTTGAGTTCAAAGACCTGAGCCGAGTTTTCCAAATCCGAGGCCTCCTGAACAGTGTCCCACACCTCACGAGCAGTAGAAAGAAACAAATAAGTCTTACCAATATCGACCTCCATGGAGTTGATGAGCCAGGCCATGATGAGAGAGTTTTCAGATTCCCATTTGGCATAGGAATTAGCTTCTGATAAATATTATTGATAGAGAATAAGGCCTTTAAATAGGCACTGTACAGGTATAAACAAATCTGGTTTTGAATACCAAATATTCTAGAGTAACTACAGATATTCTAGGGTAAATCAATTAGCTTAAAACTAAATAATCTAATTATAGAAACTCTCCAATTATACAACTCGGTTTCCCTATTGGAAAGATACCGAGTAAATGCTCCAGTATACAATATTTTCTACAGATTCCAAGCCAGGAAAAGTAAAACAAAATACAATCCCTCAAACATGGAACATAAAAGTGGTTACTGGATACAAACCAACCGAAACACCCATAAAACAAAGAGTAAAAATAAATAAAAAAAATCAGAAAAGTAGGAATAAACAATTTTGAAATTCCACAATTACTAAGAGTTGGATTACATGCACACTCTTTAAAATGTTGCAGGACAGGAAGTTGCTTAATCTTTCTGGTAAGCTACAGAACTTTTTCATTGAAACCATGCCGGTGCCACCTCCAGTTATTCGTCCATCTTTAATCATTGATGAATCGCAAAGGTTGTCTTAGCCTTCCTTTTTCAAATTATCATGCTATTTTGCTGATTCTTTCACTTTGTATTTTTTATTTATATCTTTATTTATTTATTTATTGTTTTTGGTTCTTATTAGATGTTGCCATTCATTTGTTTCATTAGATCGCAGAGTCAAACTGCCACCTATCGTGATTTAGTTTTTGATGATGCTTTCTTTTCCCCTCACTTCTGTTTCAGCAAGGAAGATGACTTATCAGTGAGGTTGTGTCGTATTATTGAAATCAATGATACTATTAAAAAGAAAAAGAGAAGAGATAAATCTGTTGATTCGGTACGTTATAGCACGTGTGACGTTCGCTGCAGTTATTTTACAGTGACTTATTTATAGGTTTAATGGTAGTTATTTCCAAATTTTTTTTTTTGTGTGATCCTAGTGTTAGTAAGTGAGAAGTTTTAAGATAACTATTGTTGTTTTTATCCTATAAAACATCCATCTAATATCTAGCTATAAGCCTATAGCAGAGTGTTTTGACAAAACTAGACGAGAAAAGAGTTATTTGCAAACTGGCTATACTTACGCTAAGGTCTTTTGTTTAGGAGGATTGGAATGCTCTTCAAGTTGAGGTTGGAGCGTTCATTGATAGTGATGTGTACGGTGATCCTGCTGTGAATGACAATCAAGAGTCACTGGCTGGTATCAAACAGCGTCTCAAGGGGTTGGAGGGACGGTTTCGTGGGAGTTTATCTGGAAAATATGTTAAATTTTCTGGTAGAACTGTTATATCTCCTGATCCTAATCTGAGTATTACAGAGGTTAGGCTTTTTAGATTAAACTTAATTTGTTTGAGCAGTATTTTCGACTGCCTTTTATTTGTTTGTTCTAATATGCTTATGTGTTTAGGTTGCAATTCCTGAAAAAATGACATCGGGTTTGACGTACAGTGAACGTGTTAACCCCTCACAATATTGAGAAGTGGAAAGACCTTTTCTTTCATGGGCTTGATAAATCTGTGTTTGTCACACGTGCTGATGGTTCACAATGGCAAGGCCTCCTATATAGTTAAAGACGTTTGCAAGCCTTATGAATTCCTTATTTTCTGGTGGTTTGATTTGTTGTTTGTACTGTAGGTCTGTCAAGATCAAAAGAAAGGAACTTGCACACGAATTGAAGTGCGGTGATATAGTTCAACGTCGCTTAGAGGATGGGGATGTTGTCCTCATCAACAAACAACCAAGCACACATCGGATGTCTATCATGTGTCATAAGGTAAGTTTACACATTTGAATGGACTAAGGAAATGGACTAAAAAAAAAAAAAACATTATATAAAGGAAATTGATTGCTTGTACTTTTTTATTTAGTTTTATTTTATCTTATTTTGATAAAAATGGTCAAACGTGTGGTTAATGGGGCTTTACATAACCCATGGAAAACTTATTTTCATGCATAGGCTTCTTCTGTAACTTGATGTACTTATGATTCTTACACATGCTAGTGAGATTATTGCCTGACTAGGATCAATAATATTCCATCACATAGCCACTTAGAGGATCAGGATTTTCTTACATTTGAAGTTACTGTTCTTGAAAAGCTTACTCACCGAGGAATTGACCCCACTATCTCAATCAAGCTCAGCACCTGCTAAATGTTGAGTACTCTATCGTGTGCTGAAAATTAATTTTGTCAATGCAAGTACATTGGATTGAACATGCATCAGGCACTACTAATACTCTTTTCTCATGTGTTTGCTTTAGCAACAACTTGACTAAAATATGTTTTTGATATTCGAAAGGTAATTTCTGTGAACAAGTCATTGCGAACTACGTATATGACCTGGGTATGATCCTGTAACTGTTAATTCTTCTTCGGAAAGGTTAAGCTATAAGAAGTGTATTTAACAATATACGTACATATATATATATATATATGCATGTGTATGTATATATTAGGACATAGAATCATTTGCTCTTTGATTGTCACGTGGCTTTGAGACTTTGGCTCTGGCTAGTTAAAGTAGCTGTGTGGTATCTTGGGTTATTCCCCTTCTTCAGTTTCCTTAGAGGAGAAGTTTCCTGGTTTTTTGGAGGTGGCAGCTGAGGTAGGGTGTTGTTGAAGTCCTCAGTTTTGCCATTGTCTGGGTGCTTTGCTTGGAGGGGTATTACTCTATTTTTGAATACAAGGTCCAAGATGAATGTTTCACTCCCATTTTATGTTTAATGACTATTGTAATTGGAACGATATGGCTGAATTTTTTGTTTTGTTTCTCGTAATTAGGTGGAGGATCCCTATTTTCATTGTAGTTCTTTGCTTCTCTCCCTTACATAGTCTTATTTCTTGTAAAATATACTTATTGTTTACATCGATAAAAACCTGAATGCCATTCTTACTAGCAACAATTGAGCTCATTTGTACATGCAGGCGAGGATTATCCCTGGGAGAACAATGAGGTTTAATCAGTCTGTTTGCAAACCATACAATGCTCGGTTTGATGGTGGTGTAATGACTATTCATGTCCCACAAACTGAGAAGGCTCGAGCAGAGGCAAATTTGTTAATGGGGGTAATTATTGTTTAGTCTCACTATTGCTTTTTGTGCCTGTATTGAGTTATTATAATTTTGGACCCAATTTCTTAAAGCACTGGTTACAATATTATACCCTAGAAAAAGTTTGTTCTTTATTGTAGAAGTTGTTCATGCCTCTTGACTCTAAGAACACGCAGTTTTTATAAGATTCTAATGTTCTCGCAGGTGGAAAACAATCTATGTACATCAGCAAATGGGGAAATTTTAGTTGCCTCTCCGCAAGATTTTCTGACGACTTCCTTTTTGATTACACGGAAGGATACATTTTATGACCGTGCAACTTTTTGTCTCATTTGTTCGTACATGGGGGATGCTATGGAACATATTGATATGCCAATACCTGCTGTGATTAAGGTGAGATTTATTGGCTGAGCTTCCATCAACCCTAAAACTTACCCTAAACCTAACTATTAATAATAACCCGTCGAACTCATTGTAGAAGCAATTCAATGTTATTTGTTGAGAGAGTATGTCATAAGTCACATTTAATATCATGCAATTTGTAGTTATTATTTTTAGTTCGGGTTCTGTCTAATAGCTGTACGTAATATCTATTTTATATCTATTCTAGTTTTTAATGTAATAGAAATTGATTTGTTACCGCCAGTAGAGCTTTGGACTGGAAAGCAACTTTTTAGCGTCTTGGTGCGCCCAAATGCAGATGTGAGGATCTGTTTGAATCTTACCGTTAAGAGAGAAAAACTACACCAAAGTGCCAGGACTTGGTAGTGAATCTGAAGCAATGTGTCCAAATTATGGGTTTGTCTACTTCTATTATAGTGAATTGATATCTGGGCAGCTTGGAAATGCAACTTTGGGCAAGTTTTCTATAGTTTCTTCTTTAAATTTCACTCCTGTGTTTTAATTGTTTATTCTTCTTCTTCTTCTCCTTTTTTTTTTCCTTCTTCCTCCTGGTAGTGTGTTTGTGTGTTGGTTGGGGAAATGAACCCCTTCTGAATTGAAAGACAGACTTCTCTTTTTATGTAAAAGTAGATTCGTCGAGTTATAACTTGAAGTCATATCTTGTATCCATGATTGTCCATCCAGGAATTGGCAACAATGATGGACTTTACTATGTTCTTCTGAGAGACTATGATGCTCATGCTGCTGTTGCTTGCATGAATCGCTCAGCTAAATTGAGGTACGGAGTTTTGTTTAATTTCCTATGTTTAATTCATTCCATGTTTGGTAAGATTTGACCCAAAACCTGGGGGTTAGGAAACTGTGGTTTAACCCCTTTCGAGTGTCCTTAGTGATAGGGTCATAGTCTTACTCATCTCTTTTTTTTATGCACTGTAATTGGTCATATTATTGATGTTGTCTAGTTTGAAAATCGCTTAAGGTTTTTTTTCTTTATTTTTCCCCCCCTCAAAATATTGAAGTATTGTAACTTTTCTTTTTTCCCTTGCCGATACAAACATATTTTATAGGAGAAATTTTGATTGAAGAAATATGCTTTCAGAATCCTGGTTGACTGGCTTGTCTACAGATTATGAGATCTGTGCTTTTATTTGTTTCTTGTATTTGATCATTTGTTATCCTTTCATGCTAGTAAATATGATTATTATATTACTTTGATGTTACAAAATAAGAAGGCAAGTTAATCAACATCTGAATAAAATGCAGTGCTCGTTGGATTGGTGATCATGGTTTCTCGATTGGGATTGATGATATTCAGCCAAGTCAAGGATATCGTGATCATAAAGAACAATTAATCAAGCGAGTTGCTGATGAATGTAATAAAAAAATATTATTGTATAATGAAGGTCTTCCAGTGGAACCTGGTTGTGATGCTGCCCAGTCACTAGAAGAAGGGGTAACTCATATATTAAATGGTATTCCAGATGCAACTGAAAAGGTAGAATTCTGATTTTGTCTAAACAGAAGTATGCTGTAATTTGTATGCATGTAGTTGGTTTCTCATTCTTGTGTCACTTATTTGCTTTCATCTATTGGGAATATCGTATATTAATTTAGTTAGACAATATTCGTTCATAGAATGAGATTTACTGTCTATGAAAAGGATGTAACTCATTAAATTTTATGACTTACATTTATATTAGAATTTCTTTTGTTTTATTTGTTTGGGGAGAGAATTCTATTGGGGCTGCTGAAATGGATCTATGCTTCTTGATCTACTTTATATTTCCGTGAGGAGTGATTCTTATAAGAGCTCTGTTGTTGGATTGAAATAATTTTTGTGGTCTGTTTTTTGTTTGTTTTCCCTTAAATAGTTGTACCTGCAAGAGCTACATTGGAGAAACAGTTCTTTGATCATGTTCCAATGTGGTTCCAGAGGATCTCTAAGTGATATCAGAAAGATAGTTGCATATGTTGGTCAGCAATTAGTTGATGGTCGTCGTCCACCCAATGGATTCATAGATCGAAGTCTTCCTCACTTCACCACAGAAGATAATACCCTTGCAGTAAGTTTCACAGCTATTTTTTAGTATATACATCTGGGAGGGGTCTTACTAGGTTTCCTCTCTTTCCTTTTCATCCGAAAAGAAAATTGTATGAATCTTCTATACTTATGAGTAATGAATAATATAACGACCTTACTTGAACTGGATCTGTTCTATAGGCTTGCACCTCTGAATCCTTGAGTTCTGTAAGCAATGAATAATATATCGAATCGGATAAAAATCATTATTGAAAGCAATTGACATTTCAGTTGGCAGAAGCCCAAAAGACCACTATCATTTCCTAGGCCTAGGAAACCATACAATGCAAAAATATTCTTAGGAAACCTAGCCGCATCACTTTTAACTCAATCTACCAGGAAAGCAAATTAAACCTTTTCTTATGGCATATATTTTTGGAAGTCTATTGTTCAAAATGAACTCCAATATGTAACATATGTTTTTTTAGTACGCTCCATTCTTTTTTTCATTATTGAGAGTGATTTTGCCACTTTTAATGCAGGCAAAAGGCTTTGTTGGTCGTTCGTTTTATGAGGGCTTACCACTACCGGAGTACTTTTTTCATACTTTGCAAGTACAAGAAAGTCTTTCTAGGAGAAAGGTACGTACTCCATATGTTTAAATATTTCAATATTTCAATTGTAGATTATTTCAATTCAAATTTTACCATATTTCTTTATGTGACTATCAATTTTTGGTTCTTTGAGAGATTATCCTGATAGAGTTCCTTGGAATTTTCCAATGTGGTCGTGGCATTATAAGCACATAATTTATGTCCATAAAGGATACCTCTTCAATTCTTTTCTATTTTGGGTTCTTCTTCATAGGCCTTTGCCTATCTTGATTTATTTTAGTTATTTATTTGTGGATTGAGGGCGTCTTGCATTTTCTACTCCAACTTTGGGCTTCTCTTTTTTTTCTTTTTTGGGGGAAGGGGTGGGGGAGGGAATGTTTTAACAAATTCTTCTCCATTAGATAAGTTAGATTTACATTCATTCTGAGATAAGTCTGTGAATAAATTTGTCATATCTTAATTATTAGTCTATCAGCAACCGAATGAGATGAGATTGCTTTGATCCTCATGAGTCTTGTTCCTTTTTTTTTTTTTTGTGAATTGTTGCAGGTCAAGAGTCATGACGTTCGGATCATGTCTTTTTGGTTAATGAAAGCTTTGGAGGACATATTTGTCAGTTATGACAACACTGTTAGAAATGCAGTTGGATGTATTTTTCAATTCTTTTATGGGGGCGATGGCATGGATCCTGCACATATGGAAGGAAAAAATGGAGATCCATTGAATTTTGAACGATTATTTATGAATGCCGAGGTTTGAGATATTGCCATGGTTCATTTCTCATGCTTAATAGTTTTCGTTTCTTATCAATTTATATATTTGTATGCATTTATGTGTGTAAATGTTGAAGATTTACATGCTGTTTGAACTCTAGACGTTGGCTTGTCTTATTTATTCCTAGAACTTATTTGTATCTTATCCGGTTGTTTGAATTTAGATAAGTTGTTTAAATATTTTTGTTTCGCATCCTCGTTCCTAGGAATAAAACCTTGTTTCTATAAATCAGTATGTTCGTGGTAATTTTTGAACCTTGTTTTTAAATATTTCTTGCGTATTACTCAAATTTAGACAGCATAAATGAGCTTAAAAAGTTAGGGCCAGGTAGATATAGATATATGATACAGGTAGTTAAGTTAGTGAAATACAGATATATATATATATATATATATGTATAAAGCTGTTAATTACATAAAAAGAGAGTAAATAACTGAGAATAAAGGGACCAGTTAACTGGAATCAAGAGTACTAAAATTAAAGATGTTGAAAATTAAATAGCAGAAAATAAAGGACTACAATTTAAATTGCTGAAAGTAAAGGTGCTGCATTGTAAATTGCAGAAATTAAAGTGATTGAAACGTAAAGGGGACCAGTTAATTGGAGCTAATGTGTACTGAAAATTAAAGAGTTGAAAATAAAATACTGAAAGATAAAATATTAGGAAATAAAAGGTGCTGCCTTAAGTGTGAAAAACTACCAAGAACATGAGTGTTGGGGTCTTGAATAGCTCAACCCTTATAGATTCTTTGAATGAGATGATAATGCATGTATTTGTATGAGAATATGAAATAGATAGTGATTTGATGTATGAAATGTAGCTGTTTATAAGCTTAGTAAACATTGCTCTCTATGTGTGTATATCTGTTTCTCTCTCTGAAAAAGAGAGCTGCTCCTATTTATAGCGAGTCAAGACTTTGGGGCCAAGAAGTTAGTGGGAGACAAGGCTGCCAAGTGACAAAAACCACCTTTCTTTGTCTCCTAGGATCTGATCCCGGCCATAGTTTTAGTGAAATACAATGATTAAGTAACATGGGAGTGCCAAGAGCTTGTTTAGAGTTGAGTAAACTGCCTTAGCAAGCAACATAGAAGCTGTCACCTCAGCGGTTTTGCACAAAACCAGCAAAGGTAAACCAGAAACCACCTGGTTTAGGGGTTACTAGGAAATAACCTGATATTTAGCTAGGAATATCTCTCATGTAACAGTGGCAAGCTCTCCTTAATTTAGTATGTGTGACTTACGTCTTAGTACTCCTAAAAGGGTTTTGGGTTTAGGGTAAAATACCCTAGTTCAATTCAGTTTTCTAACCTATAAAATATCACCACTCTATTTCTTTTTCCTCATTTCTGCTATATTCTCAATTTTAATTGTATTCGAGCTTAATTGAACATTCATCAAAGCTTAATTAAACTTAAGACTTTACCCCAAAACACAGTATAATTCAGATGAAAGACTTAAAATATTTATCTGTATTCAATATATACAATTTTTACAGTTTATTTTCATTATGGATGTCTAGTGGTATAATATTGTTTTACACACGCCATATGTCATTGTTTGTATCTCCTATTTTATAGATCTTTTTCTTATTATGATATATATGTATCTATTTGTATTCCGGGCTTGATATGATTATATGAATATCATGTATAATATTTGTTTACACAGGTTACAAGTCCTGCCCTTGAAAAGGAAAAGCTGTCTCAAGCAAAAGTGTCTAAAATAGTGGAAACCAAGATTTTAAAAAATAAAATGACACTTGGGGCCAGTTGGTCTGTTGCCTTAAAAGTTTCTCTGAAGTCATTTTTCGATAAAAATCGTATCCAATCTGGAGTTACTGCTCACCAATTGGAGGTACTAAGTCATGTTTAATGTAATAAGCTAAAGGTTGTCCCCCTTTTTTTTCCTACCCCATCCCCTCTAATTTTGTAGTGGGGAATGCTCCTTCATTGCTTTTGGTTTCTTGATTCAAAATTGCAGACTTTTCTTGATACTTGTATCTGTCGTCTTCGTTCAAAAAAAATCGAACCTGGAAGTCCAGTTGGAGTCGTCGGAGCTCAAAGTATTGGAGAGGCTATCTTGCGCATGAGAGTGGAGGCTTCTCACTTTGCTCGGGTTGGAAGCACGAGTATCCTTGAGTCTTTGAACCCTTTTAGCTTGAGTGAGCAAGGATGAATTTGGACATTCTGGTTTTTAACTTTGTGGTTTAAGTTTTCTTATTCATCCTGGTTTTTAACTTTGTGGTTTAAGTTTTCTTCAACTGTTTTTTAGTCACTGCCACACTTGGAGTTCCTCATATGAAAGAAATAATTGGCGGTGAGAAAAGAATTAGTGCACCCATCATAACTGTAGCACTGTTGTGCGACGATAGCGAAGATGCTGCACAGAGAGTAAGAAATTGGATTGGGAAAGCAAGTTTAGGCCCGGTAAGTAACAGTTTCCTCAATATTTTAATGTATCTGAAATAATGGTTTAAGTTATTGTGTATTTGAAATTTCTCATAAAATGAAATTTATTATTGACGGAGAAAATGAGAGGTGCATAAAGGCGTCTTTACTTATTTCAGTACATCAAAATATAGGCACATTTGGCTAACCTAATACATAGTGGAGTACTAGGACTAATAAACTATGTTCATTAGTAGAACACTATTACTAATAAAAAATATATACTAGTGGAGCACTAATAAAAGTTTTACAAAGATAAGCACTAACAGAACACTAACACGTTAATACTAACAATTATTCTCCGGCACTCTCCTTCAAGCTGGAGAATAGATATCTTCCATCCCCAACTTGGAAATAATTCCTTGAAATTCTGTGTTGTTGAGCTCTTTGGTGAGCATATCTGCTAGTTGATCTCTGAGGATACGTAAGTCATGGAAATTAATTTTTCTTCCGACTTTTTCTTAATGAAATGTCTGTCAATCTCGATATGTTTTGTTCTATCATGTTTTACTGGATTATATGCGATGTTAATTGCTGATTTAGGACCTTCATACTTAATTCCTGAATCATGCAGGATGATTTTTAACCATAACAATTCACACTCCTTGTGCCATTGCCCTAAAAATCAGACTCAACACTAGACCTTGCCACCACATTCTGTTTTTTACTCTTCCAGGATATCAAATTTCCACGGAGAAAAGTGCAATAACCGGTCGTTGACCTTCTATCCACCACTGAACTAGGATAATCGGCTTCTGTATAGGTTTCTATAGTGAGTCTATTATTTTTCTTGAATAGAATTCCTTCTCCGGGATTGCCTTTCAGATAGTGAAGCACACGATAGGTTGCTTGAAGATGTACCTCCCTCGGATCATGCATGAACTGACTAATGATGCTTACTGAGTACGCTATATCAGTTCATATATGAGCAAGAGAGATAAGTTTCCCGACCAATCTCTGATAAGCCTCCTGTCCGTTTTACTTATGAGAGACGTAAGTAGAATTAAGGGAACAGGGGTAAAGAGTCTTTTACTTATAGAAAGTGCTAGGCGAAAGAATTAGTGGCTGGTTCTGTTGGAGTTTGTTGGGAGGTTAGCAAGCTGAGAGGTGGGGATCGGAGGAGATATAAGGAGAAGAGTAAGAGACAGATGGGTAGGGAATTTTCCAGATTGTAAACAGAGCTAGACTCTTGGAGAGGACAGGCCTCTCGAAAGCCTGGTGTCATTTTCCTTTAATTCCAATAATAAGAACAGCCCAGATTCCATTTCTCTTCTTGAATTACTTATAACAATTGCTGCAAACTCCATAATCTCTACCAAATTGGTATCAGAGCAGCACCAATCTTGGAGATGGCGGGCAAAACTCGGGAGAGCAGAGTCGAATTGGTGGAAGATGAGCTGAAGGAGCTCCGGCTCGAGGTGGACGTCAACACCCAGCGATTGTCGACCATCAAGAAACATCTCGAATCCCTTCTCATGTTCTTCACCCAACAACCACAGAAACCCGTCGCGATGGGTAGTGATACATCGCAGCCGTACCAGCACGGCGAGCCGACCCTTTCACTGACAGGAGCGGTAGGCGAATCTTCGAATTTTGGTCAGCGGCCCGAAGCTCGACTCCGGCGTTTGGAGCTTCCGTTATTTGATGGAACAAATCCTGATGGATGGGTGTGCCAAGCTGAGAGGTATTTTTTGATGCATCAGATGATTGACAACGAGCGACTTGCAGCAGCGATCATCAGTCTCGACGGGGATGCGCTTTCATGGTTCTAGTGGGAAGACAGCAGGCGGACGATGATGAGCTGGGGAGAGCTGAAGTGCCAGATCCTGCAGCGCTTTCGTCCATTACAGCAAGGGTCACTGGTTGAGCGGTTCCTTGCGCTACAACAAGAAAGGACGGTCCAGGAGTATCGCACCCAATTTGAAATTCTTGCTTCTCCACTAGAAGGTGTGCCGGACTGTCCTGATTGGGCAATTCATGACCGGCTTAAAGACAGAAATTAAAGCGGAGTTACGAATGGCAGATCTACCGAACGTCCCAGCGCTGATGGATTATGCTCAGAAAATTGAAGCCAAGAATCTACTGCTCCAGCAATCGAAGGCCGGTGGTGTATATGTGGGGCGACCATACAGCTCGTCGACTTCGGGTCCTCCACGGACCACTTCCACTACAGTGTTGTCACCGCGCTCATCTCTAGCCAAGACACCACGGACTACTTTGACTTCGGAGCGCAATCCAACTCCCAAACCGAGTACAGGTACACCCCCCAATAATTTCAGGCGTTTAACAGCAGCAGAAATTCAAGTAAACAAAGATAAGGGTCTGTGTTTTAAGTGTGATGATAACTATACCCCTAGTCATGTGTGCAAAAGTAAAGAGCTGCATGTGTTGGTTATTAACGATGAGGAGTGGGAGAATGAGGGCTCGACCTGCCCTGAGGAAGCAAATTCCCAATTCTCCGCAGAAATGGAGACCGACAGGGTCGAGATTTCTCTGAATTCCGTGGTAGGTCTCACTACACCCCACACCATGAAGTTGTGGGGTGTTATTCAGGAACAAGAAGTCGTGGTTCTCATTGATTGTGGTGCCACACATAATTTCATCTCCAAGGAATTAGTGGCCAAATTAAATTTACCCTTAGAAACCACCACCGGGTATGGAGTCGTGCTCGGCACTGGGGAAGCCGTTCGTGGCGAAGGGGTATGTAAGCATGTGGTGCTGACTTTGGGTGAGGTGGAAATCGTTGAAGATTTTCTTCCATTTGAACTGGGGAACTACAGTGTCATTCTGGGCATGCAATGGCTCAGCACCCTTGGCGGGATGAGTGAATTGGAAAACGCTGACAATGAAATTTCAGGTGGGATCAATCCAGGTAACACTACAAGGAGATCCTGGACTTTGTAAAACTCAAGTGTCGTTGAAGGTCATCTTGCGGGCAATAAAACATGAGGGGCAGGGGTTGATGGTGGAACTAGGCTATATGGGGTTGGAGCAGGAGTAGTCACGAGAGGCTATTCCAGAATCTGTCCAGCAACTCATTTCTACCCATGCTTCACTATTTGCCGTACCAGACGGCCTGCCGCCAAGTCGCGGGAGGGAACACTCAATTGTGTTACGAGAAGGTTCTTCACCAGTAAGTGTGTGGCCATACCGTTACCCACAAGTGCAAAAAGATGAGATAGAAAGGTTGGTTAAGGAGATGCTAGCGGCAAGAGTAATTCAACCCAGCCACAGCCCGTTCTCTAGTCCCATCCTCTTAGTCAAGAAAAAAGATGGTAGCTGGCGTTTTTGTGTTGACTACCGTGCCTTAAACAAGGAGACGGTTTCGAACAAGTTTCCTATTCCGGTCATTGACGAGCTATTGGACGAATTGCAGGGAGCGACTGTATTTATCAAATTGGACCTCAGGTCGGGATATCATTAGATTAGAATGACGGAAGCGGACGTTCCAAAGACGGCTTTTTGGACTCACGATGGCCATTACGAATTCTTAGTAATGCCATTTGGCCTCACTAATGCACCGGCTACCTTCCAAGCACTAATGAACGACATCTTTCGGCCGTACCTTCGGAAGTTCGTGTTGGTATTCTTTGACGACATTCTCATTTACAGCCTTGGTTTAGACTCTTACCTACAACATTTGCAAACCGCCTTTTCCATTTTGGGGGAGCAGCAGCTCTTTATCAACAAGAAGAAGTGCCTATTTGCTCAGACCAAGCTCGAATATTTGGGACATGTAGTCTCCGCTGCTGGGGTCCATGTGGATCCTTCCAAGGTGCAAGCTATGATAGCATGGCCAGTTCCGACATCACTTAAAGAGTTAGGAGGATTTTTGGGATTGACAGGATACTACCAAAAATTTGTGGCCGGATATGCAACCATAGCTGGCCCACTAACTGAACAGCTCAAGAAAGATAACTTTGCATGGAATGAGGCAGCCCAAACAGCCTTCGACCAGCTGAAGACTGCGATGACGCAAGTTCCCGTCTTGGCTCTACCAGATTTTTCCAAGCCGTTTGTACTAGAGACCGACGCATCTGGTTTCGGCGTGAGGGCGGTGCTGATGCAAGTCCAACACCCGATAGCATACTTTAGCCAAACCTTGTCCCCTCGAGCTCGTGCAAAGTCCGTTTATGAGAGAGAACTGATGGCTATAGTATTGGCAGTCCAGAAATGGCGACCTTACTTATTGGGACGGAAATTTATTGTTCGAACAGACCAAAAGAGCCTCAAGTTCCTCCTTGAACAGCGGCTGGTTAGTCCAGAACACCAGTCCTGGTTGACTAAATTGTTGGGCTACGACTTCGACATTCTATACAGGCCGTGTTTAGAGAATCAAGCGGCTGATGCTTTGTCCCGTTTACCGTATTCCCCAGAGTTAGTGGCCATGACAGTGGCGCAGGAGTGGGATTGGGATGAGGTCACCAAGCACAATGAACAAGATCCTTTTTTGGTGGAGATACAGCGAAAAATCCGTGAACAAAGTGCTCCATATGCTGGTTTTGCATTTGCACATGGTACTTTGCTGTTTAAAGGCCGACGAGTTTTATCGAAACAATCCTCACTTATCCCAAACCTCTTATGCGAATACCACGGCTCGCCTATAGGAGGACACTCGGGTGTGTTGAAGACATACCAACGACTGGCCAGTGAGTTATTTTGGGTGGGGATGCGGAAGGATGTGGAGAGGTACGTCCAAAGCTGTGAGATCTGTCAACGCCACAAGTATCTAGCCATGTCACCCGCTGGCTTGTTGCAACCATTACCGCTTCCTGCCAAGATATGGGATGATATTACCATGGACTTCATCGCAGGTCTACCACGATCTGGGGGAATGGACACCATACTAGTGGTGGTGGACAGGCTCAGTAAGTACGCCCATTTCCTACCTCTTAAACATCCTTTCACTGCTCAGGGAGTAGCGACTGTGTTTATCAAGAAAATTGTGCGGCTTCACGGGGTACCCCGTACCATTATCTCAGACCGAGATAAAAGTCTTCATGAGCAAGTTTCGGCAAGAATTGTTCAAGATGCAAAGCACCTCTCTGAAGCGGAGTACTGCCCATCACCCCCAAACTAACGGTCAATCGGAAGTGGTCAACAGGTGCTTGGAAACTTATCTCAGGTGCTTCACCTCCTCAAAGCCCAAACAATGGTCCGCCTGGCTTCATTGGGGAGAATACTGGTATAACAATTCCCATCACACCAGCTTGGGCAATACACCCTTTTAGGCGGTATATGGCCGTGACCCGCCTCCTTTCCTTCTGTTCGAGACCGAATATGTGATGAAGAGAGTATGATCTCCTTGGCTGTGATGAAGAGATTATGATCTCCTTGGCTCTGCTTATACCCTGTTGCTTTCATTCTTTGCTTATACCCTGTTGCTTTTATTACTCGAGCAAATCTTCCAAACCAAGCTTTGGGTGATTGTTTCAATCCATATAGGGCGTTTCTCAATCTACACGGCTTATTAGTTGTCTTTTCTTTTGTTTTTTTTTATAAGAAACGGTACTTGTATTAAACAAAGAAGGAATACAAGAATAGGGGAATAAGAATTCCACCTAGGGAAACAGGGGACTCCAATCCCTGACCATATCAGGGAAAGAAAAACTAGTGAAGTCTTTTACATCATGTAGCCATATAGCTACCTAGAATCTGATCCTATCCCACACTGAATCCACATAATATTCTACTCCATCAAAAATCCTACTAGTTCGTTCAAGCCATAAAGCCCAAAACCCTGCTAGAACAACCACCTTCCAGAGAATTCTTCCTCTTTTGTTCAAGTTAAGTCCCTGGCCTAAACCCATTAAATCAGAATAAAATCTTAGAACTACCGCACTTCTTCCAAACTCCATTAGCATCTTCTACCAAAGCTTTAGAGAGAAACTACAGTGAAGGAATAAGTGATTAGTAGACTTACAATCCTTTTTGCAAAGGACACACCATCCAGGAGATAATCCTTGATATGTTCTTCTTTTTTATAATACATCCTTGACATTCAAGTTTCCCAAAGCAAGCAACCAAGTGAAAACCTTGACTTTAGAAGGAACTTGCGATTTGCATAAAATTTTGGCTGTAGCAAGAACTGATCCACTAACATCGTATGTCAAACATTGAAAAGCTGACTTGCAAGAAAACAATCTTGACTGATCCTTCACTCAAACTCTTCTATCTTCAATGTTAGGGCAAAGTCTTATCGAAGCCAGCCGGTTGATTAACTCCACCACCTGAGGTACTTCTCTATCGCTCAAATTCCCCGCAAAGTGAAAATTCCATCCGAATGAATCGCTTGAATTTCGACCCGGATCCTCATAAAATCTGAAACAAGCTTATTCTTGAGGGCTGATAATCTGTACAAAGAGGGAAAAGCTTGTTGTAAAGTGTTGTCCCCCACCCAAAGATCCTCTCAAAATCTAATTCTAGTGCCACTCCCTATTTTAAACCTCACATGTGGGAAGAACTCTTCATAAAGAGAGGAAATGGCTCTCTATGGACTTCTGAGAGTCACCCGCTCCGCCATTGTAGCGTCCCACTGATTGGGATTTAGACCATACTTGCTCTTAATAACTTTATGACGCAGAGCTTTCCTTTCATTAGGAAACCTCCAAAGCCATTTCATTAGTAAAGATTTGTTTCTATCACGTAACTTACCAAACCAAGTGTTCTCTTAAGCCACCAAGTCTTCTCCTCCCAAGTGATCATCTCCTTCCCACAGGAAGTCACGCATTAACTTCTCAACCGAATCTATCACACCACAAGGAGCTTGAAATAAGGAAAAAAAATAAATAGAAGTAGAGGATAACACTAACTAGATGAGTGTTAGTCTTCTCTGCAATAAAAAGCTTTCTTCCGTGCCTTTTTGCTACTTTTGAAATCACGGGTTCTCAGAAATCAAGCTTGCGAGGATTACCCCCAGTGGCAAACTCAAGTACTTAATGGATCAACTTCCTACTTCACACCCCACAACGGTGGCCATGGGTTTTAAGTAATCTTCATCCACATTGATTCTCAGCAAAGTACTTTTGCTCATATTAATTCGTAACCCGGAGACCGTTGAAAATGCTTCGAGTAATTTGATTAAATTCATAAATTTATCACGATCAACATTTATGAAGAGAAGGGTATCATCTGCAAATTGCAGGTGTGAAACTTCCTCACTGTCCCGGCCTACCAGAAACCCCTTCATAAGCGTATTTCTTGCTTTATCAATGAGTTTGCCTAACACATCAACGACCAAGGTAAACAAGAAAGGGAAAAGTTGATCACCCTGCCTTAAACCTCTCGAGCCTTCAAACTTTCCTTTCGGTCTCCCGTTAATGATTATGGAAAATGAGACCGATGGCAAACATCCCATATTCCATTTCCTCCAATCCGGACCAAAACCTTTTTTCTCTAGCACAAAGTCCAGAAAGGTCCACTCTACATAGTCATATGCTTTCTCAAAATTAATCTTGAAGACAACTCCTGCTTTTCCCCCTTCCTATAATCATCCACAACTTCGTTTGCAATCAAGATCACACTGTCTTCCTGCCACAAAAGCACCTCGAGTCTCAGTTATTGTATCTTCAAGCACTTCTTTAAGTCTCAGTGAAAGAGCTTTAGAGATAATCTTATATAAACTTGTTACCAAACTAATTGGCCTAAAGTCTTTGACCTTGCAAGAGTTTATTTTTTTGGGATGAGGCAAATGTAAGTCAAGTTTGTCACCCCATGAACTATACCGTCTTGTTCAAACTCTTGAAAGACCTTCATCAAAACTTCTTTAATCACTTTCCAATTTTCTTGGAAGACTGCCATTGTGTAACCATCTGAACTTGGCGCTTTATTGCCATCACATTCAAATAGAGTTGTGAAGGGGTCTATTTATAGGCTAAAATCTTCTCCTTTACATGATTGGTAACCTACAATGGCTACCCATTGTCAACAAAAATGAGCTTGGATGGTAGGAGCAAAAAACACATGTTATATTTCATTGTCAAAAAATGTAGCTGGTCACTATTCTTGACTGCCCACAATCTTTGACAATCTTTCATTTGAAGACTTGATTTCAATCAGTCTTCACACATCATGATCAATGCAGTAGTTCATCTCTCCTCTTTACGCTTGCAGGCAACTGAATCTGAACACAACTTCAGTTTATCAATGGTCACCGTCTTCGTTAGTTCATCTCTCCTCTTTACGCTTGCAGGCAACTGAATCTGATCAGTCGCCCACATCATGTTCAATGCAGTAGTTCATCTCTCCTCTTTACGCTTGCAGGCAACTGAATCTGAACACAACTTCTGTTTATCAATGGTCACCGTCTTCATTAGTATATCTCCAGGATTTTTGCTTTCTGGAATCTTGTCAAGTACTAAGACTCCATCTTCCAAAATTTGTATATGTTTTGTATATGTTTTGCTCTGGCATGAAAAACGGGATTCCTTGCCAAGTGAATTGTATTCTGACTGTCACAATATAACACATTCTTCTCTTGCTTGTGATCCAATTCCTCCAAAGACTTTAACCAGATCATCTCTTTGCAAGCTTTTGTTACGGCAACGTACTCTGCCTCAGTAGTTGAAAGTGCAACAATCTTTTGCAACTTGGAAACCCAACTAACTGCTATACCTCCAAGAGTGTATACATATCCAGTAATACTCTTCCTGCCGTCTAAATCACCGGCCATATCGGCATCCATATTGCCTTGTAAGCCCAAACCCGTCCTCCTAAAACATTAGGCTTTGTCTGCAGTACTTCTCAAATATTTGAGAATTCACTTTACTGCTTCCCAGTACTGTTTACCTGGATTACTCATATACCGGCTCACAACGCCCACTGCATGGGCTATATCCGGTCTGGTACACATTATGGCATACATAAGACTGCCGTTAACAGACGCATGAGGTACCTTTGCCATGTAGGTCTGCTCCTCCTTCGTCGAGGGTGATTGCTTTTTGTTAGTTTGAAGTGACTAGTCAAAGGAGTATTCACAGGCTTTGCTCCGTCTACGTTGAATCTATTGAGCACCTTCTTTATATATTCCTCTTGTGATAGCTTCAACGTCCCGTTCACCCTATCTCTAGAAATCCTCATCCCAAGGATTTGCTTTACTACTGCTAAGTCCTTCATTGTGAATTCCTTTGACAATTCTTTCTTGAGCTTTTCAATTTCCTCCATGCAAGCTCCAGTAGTTAACATATCGTCTACATATAGAAGTAGAATGATGGAATTGTCAAAACCTCTTCACATAGCAGCAATGATCTGCCTGGCATCTCAAGTAACCATTGTTACTCATAAATCCATCAAACTTCTTGTACCACTGTCTTAGAGCCTATTTATGACCATACAAGCTCTTCTGAAGTTTGTACACCATTTTCTCCTTTCCTTTTACTTTGATGCCTTGTGGCTGCTTTATATAAATTTATTCCTCCAAGTCACCATAGACTAACGCTGTTTTGACATGTAGCTGCTCTAGATACAGGTCTTCCTTAGCCACCAACCCGAGTACTGTTCTGATCGTAGTCATTTTGACCATTGGAGAGAAAATCTCGGTGTAGTCAATGCCTTCTTTCTGCCGAAAACCTTTTACGACAAGTCTCGCCTTGTACCGCTTGCTGTCGTCATGTTCTTCCTTTATTCGGTAGACTCACTTATTGTGTAGTGCCTTCTTTCTTTTTGGTAGTTCAGCCAACTCCCACGTTTGATTGGACGACAGCGAATCCATCTCATCTTTCGTGGCTAACTCCTACTTGATTGATTTATCATCTTGCACAGTTTCTTTGTAAGCCTCTGGCTCTCCTCTATCAGTCAACAAAATATAATACAGTGCAGGGGAATATCATTGTGGCGGTCGAGTGGTTCTGGAGGATCTCCCGAGTTTAATTACAGAAGTTTATGGATCTGGCTTGGGAGCTACAACTTCTTGATTTTCCTGGGCTTTATTCTTCACCTCATCTACTAGGATGTCGTTCAATGGCACTTCGTATTCTTCTTGACTTTAGGACATGCACCATTAGCTATGGTGCCCAGTCTGTCCTTGTACAACCCATCCTCATTAAAGATAACATTTTTGCTCCTGATGATCTTCCGACTTTGATTATCCCAGAAATGATAACCAAACATCATTGTTGCCATAATCGACAATGTAGCACTTCTTGGATTTTGGATCAAGCTTATTTCGACTAGCAATGTCGATATGAATATAGGATAAACAACCGAAAAACTTTCAAGAAAACTTTCATTCTTGAAAGTTTTACCTCTTTACCGCTCCAAACGTCTTCTGGTATTTTGAAATCAAGAGGTGTTGAGGGTCCCCTATTAATCAGAAATGCTGCAGTGCTAACTGCTTCAGCCCAGAACATTTTCGGCAATCAAGCATGTAACCTCATGCTCCTAGCACATTCCCTAAATCATGTTCATCCTTTCAGCGATACCACTCTGTTGTGGTTTTCATGGAATTATTTTCTCCATCTTGATCCCATTGAGTGCACAATCTCTTGAACTCATCATCTTCATATTCTCCTTCATTATCAGACCGCAAACACTTTACTTTTGAATCGGTCTCATTTTCCACCATGGCTCTTCACTTCTTAAAGGTATCGTAGATATTAGATTTATTTTTCATAAAACAAACCCACACTTTTCTGCCCGAATCGTCGATGAAAGTGACATAATATCTTGAGCCTCAAAGGGATGTCACAGGGGATGGTCCCCACACGTCTGTATGGACCAGCTCCAACTTTGCCGCACACAATTCTCTTTCGTCTTTTGAAAAGCTTACCTTTTTCTGTTTTCCAAAGATACAACTTTTACAGAAACTATGTTCAACTGACTTCTGCTCCGGTAGCTTTCCTTTTGATAGTATCACCTTCATTCCCTTCTCACTCATATGTTTGGTCTACAATGCCATAGACTTGAATTAACACCGGCATCTACAGATGCTCGTGTATCTCTGCAACTGGAAGTTATACAAGGAGTCCCAGTTTTGTTTCTTTGAGCAATAAACTTGTTTGCTGACCTTCCAGGAGCCATTAGAAAAGGTCGCGTTGTATCCATCATCATCAAGCTGTCCCACCGAGATAAGATTCCTCATCAAGCCTGGTACATGCCTTACTTTCTGGATTTTCCACGCCGATCCGTTTGACATCTTCAAACGAATATCGCCTATACCAACAATTTTCAATTGTTCTCCATCGGCCAGATACACCTTACCGAAATTACCAGAACCGTAATTCTTGATAATTTCTCGGTGTGTGGTGGTATGAAACGAGGCTCCTGAGTCTAAAATCTAAGAGTCAATTGGACTATCAACAGACAATAGTAAAGCATCTTGTACCTCTTCACTCACAGCATTGGCATTGTGTGAGTTGTCTTCCTTCTTTAGTGCTCTACAGTTCTTTAAGTGACCAGTCCTGCCACAGTTCTAACACTCTAGTTTTCTCCATCCTCTGGACTTATCTCTACCATTCCTTGATTTGGACCTGCCGCGACCTTGGTTAGAATTCCTCTTGTTATTTCTGCCCCTATTCTCGAGATTTAGGGTAGAACTAGATGATGTTCCTTCATTGGAATCTACTTTTCGTACTTCCTCGGCGAGAACTCGATCCCTGACATCATTGAAGTGCAAATTCCCTTTGCCAACAGAATTGCTAACTGCCGCTCTCATAGGTTCCTAACTATTCGGTAAAGACGCTAAAAGAATAAGAGCACGAATCTCATCATCAAAATTGATTTCAAGATACGCCCATTGTGAGACGATCGTGCTGAACTTGTTGATGTGTACTGCTTCTGAAGCACCTTCTCCCATCTTTAAATTATAAATTAAGTAATTTCTCATACATATCTGACATGATGCTCATCATCTCCACCGTGGTTTTCGCCTCCTCCATATTGTGAGCAACGGTCCTCGTTAGCGTCAATCGGATTACGCCTAACACCTGTCGATCAAGGACTTTCCACTTGTCATCTTCCACTTTCGTTGGTTTCACCCCTGGCAGAGGCTAATGCAATTTCTTGCTATGCAGATAATCTCTAATCTGCAATCTCCAGAATGAGAAATCTGAACCATTGAATTTGTTGATACCTAATCCCGATCCGTCTTCTCAAGCCATTGCTTCTTACTGTTGACTTTTCGCATAAGTGAACAGTACTGTATACGTGAATAGTGTCGTACGTATGAACAATACTCAACCTGGCTCTCTGATATTAGTTGTTAGGGAAATAACCTTCCTAGTAGACACGCCAAAATGCAAAAGCGACAAATAAAGCGAAATAGGAAGACACAATTTACGTGGTTTACCAATTTGGTTACGTCTACGGGATTATTGCAGATCTTTTACCACAGGGAGAAAAGTTTAAACAGTATTTATAACACTCACAACTCATAATTCTGACCCCAATTACACCTAAGAATTTCTTACAAAAATTCTCTCAAGAACTTCTTAGTTGAAGCTCTTTCTTTAGCTCTTTATATTGATATTTTTTTCTCTTTTATTGAGATGCCAAATAGAGTTGTGAAGGAGTCTATTGATAGGCTAAAATCCTTCCCCTCTGTATGGTTGGTAGCCTACAATGGCTGCCCATTGTTAACAAAAATGGGCTTGGATGGTAGGAGCACAAAACACATGTTATATTTCATTGTCAAAAAATGTGGCTGATTACTATTTTTGACTGCCCGCATAAGGGCTATTAAATTTGTGGGACGTCAGACGAGTGAAGGTCATGGAGACGATGTTAGAAGATTTTTCAGCTTCCATTCTTGTCGAGATGGAGGGTTCGAATGTTTAGTGGTTTACTTGTGCCTTTACCACTGAAGGAAGCACAAACCGTTCTTTAAACCTAGAATGGCAAATATTCCCAGCAAACCTCTGATCAACCTCTTTTCTTTTGGTTTCTTGCAAGACAACAATATCCAGACTTATTTTGCATATTACTTCTTGAATTGCTCTCCTCTTCTCCGAAGAGCTGCTTCCTCTAATATTCCAAGTCAAGATCTTGATGGAGATTAGCTCTCAATCCCCTCTTCCTCTCACTCCAATAATAATTTACATTAAATTGTAAATTCTGTAATTCCCTTTGTCCTCCTTTTCTTCGAGCCGTACTCTATTTATATACTTAGGTCTTTTTTTTTTTGCCTGGTACTAAATCAAAGTTCCATTTGTTTTAGCAACTCACAAACCTCATCCTCATCCACTAGACAATAGTTCCCCTCTACCTTCCCCCTCTTTCCTTCCTCTGTATCCTCTTCATACGTGGCATCAGGTTCAATAATATTTAGCGGAGTTACCATTCTTGGTGAAACAATCGGGTCCCTTTCCTCCTTGCCGCTTGAGAGTCCCGTAAGGCTCAATCCAGTTTCTATGTCACCAAGAAGCAAACTAACCCCTTCCAAACACTTATTTGGATCACTTTGTCTTCTGTTTCTGAATTTTGATCATATTCTGATTTGGAAATTGAGTTATCAGAAGAGGATACGGGTCTAACGACCAGTTGGCCATCCAACTCCCCATCTACGTCAGCTGCTTCACTAAAATCCTCCATTAGGTTAGTTATTCCAGCCCCATGTACCTGTATTTGACGGTTTTTCCTTATTTGCTCCCTGGATTAAACTTTTAAGAATTGGAGCAGAAGAACAAACCGCTTCACGCTCTGCATCCATAGTAGTATTTGCCAAGACAACCTGTTTTTTTTTTTTTGTCTGCACTTTCTCTCTGCCATTGGAAAATCCTCCCCTCTCTGAATACAACCTTGCAAAAAAGAGTCACTTTGTTTGGGCTTCAGCCGTTTTAGCCCAGCGTTAACCCATCTATCAGATGACTTAATGGTTTCAGACTTGGCCCTAGCCTTGTTGCCCATAACCGTAATTTTAATCTGAAAAAGGGTTCTTATCTCCATTAAGAGCCTGGGCCTCCACCACCAGGTTATTATCGCAAGCCCATTGCTTCTCTAATTCTGTCTTTCCCTTTCATATGCAGCCCATTATTGTAAACGTGGCTATATTTGTTTTCAACTATTTGGGCTACGTGGGCTTGAGCGCATGGCCATTGCAAATCATTCTCCAAGTCCAAATCGTCACCAACGTGTGCTAAGGCTGAGAACCTGTTCTCTCCACTTGGATTAAAATAGCAAAAAGTAGGGTAGACCGACTGTAGTGGGCATGAAGAAATAATGGGCTTTACAATGTACCCCAACACAGTTTCTAACTGTATCTTCCTTTTATCTCTTTCATACAGCACTAAATCTGTGGTTTGGGGGCTGGGTCTGTCCTTTTCTGCAATTTCCGTCTTTGAGGTCAAGCTATACCCGTCATGGTCACTAAAGCAATCATCCACGCCCACCTTGGCACTGTTTTTTTGTAAAATTTTCCTGATGCCTACATTTTCTATATTGGCCATGTTGAGCACAGTACTCTGAGCCTCCTTTTCCCAAGATCGAGGTAGCTGGAGTCTCACTGACTATCACGTCGCACATCGGCTTTTTTGGTTCCATGTGCCGCCACTCGATCCTCTTGTAAATTCGGCTTCGTCTCGCAAATTCTCCCATCACCACCAGTCCATCGTCGTTAATCTTTGCTGCTGGATCCCTCTCTAACAGTCCACCATCATTAATCTTCGTTGCAGGTCCCGAGTTTACCTGATCGTTCTCCATACCACACAGCCACTTGCCATCTCCTCTCCCTACACCAGCGAAAGAAGTAACTTCTTGAAGGGGAAAGATTGTAAGGTTGATTGAAGCTGGCTTGGACCATACAATAGTTGAAGGAACAAAGCCATCTGAAAAGCCTGGAACCTTAGTTTTTGCGTATGAACGAAACGAAAGATCCTTAGTCTTTTGTGCCACTTCCAAAAGACCTCCCAATTTGTAACCAATCACCTTGAAAACGTGATGGTTCAACAATGTAATGGAACTCCTGTCACATCCACCATCTATTTCTGCCTTCTATTATATGCTCCTCCTTTGATAGTCGTTTGATTCCACTCAACCACCTTGACAGGTCTTGTGTTATGGAGCCTACAATATTCGTAACTCAGCATCTCCTTCTCCCCATTGTTTCGACACCTAAGCACAAATTTATCGGCATGAAGTTCGGACATCGTCACTGATCTCCTAAGTTTTGTACTCAAGCCCCGATTAATGGTTCTCCATTCGATGTTGAGACCCTGCCGGCAGTGGCGGAGCCACGTTGGGTCCGGGGGGGCAATTGCCCCCCTGACTTTTTTGAAAAAAAAAATTTGTATGCGACATTTTTATAAAAAAAATTATGTTACTTACCTCTTAATTTCTAAAATCTTATACTTGCCCTCCCTAAAATTTGGGTTTTTCTCTATTAGTAAAGCCCATATTATAATTGTAAAGCTCATTTAAATGGTTTCTCTTAAATATTAAGTAGAACTCATTCCTATCTTTTAAGGTGTGTGCGAGCCCATAAACAAAATAATTAGAAATTGATTTACTTAGTTATATGTATATAATATATAATGTTTGTTAGAGAATAAATGCATAATATTTGTTAGTGAATAAGTCATTTGGACTTTGTGAGGACGTGAGGATTATGGATGTGGGCGAGATTGTAAGTAAAAAATTTAAAAGTGTATCTATATCTGAACTAAGTGTTATAAAAAGGCGAAGAGGGCTCCTGTTTGATGCCTTTAATTGAGCTACCAAGTACAAACTTGATTGTACCTGTTGTTACTACAACTATAAAGAATATTTTCTTTCATGAACATTGTGAATAATCGACTATGCAACCGAATGTGAGATCAATGGATAAATAACAATTTAGTTATTTATATTGAGAAAGAAATTTTTGACGATAAAGTTATTATAAAGCAATTTCAGACCATGAGACATCGCCGAGAGCAATTGTAATACATTTATGAACTTGTTTAAGAATAGTACAAATCTACAAATTTACGTTTTTAAGGAGAAATTTCTAATTTTTTTGTGTTATTTTACGGTGAGGTAAATTGTTTTTTGCCCCCCCGGATTAAATTCCTGGCTCCGCCACTGCCTGTCAGAAAATCACCGCTGTCAGCCCCCAGTTATTCTTTTGTTCGCCTGATGCGGCTATATTAGCATTAAGCTCATTGTTATCCTTGGCGTGTTGCTGGGCTTCTGTCTTGAAGAGATTCCTGAAATTCCATCTCGAATGTACTGTATAATGTTCTATCATTCTATTCATCACCGAGGCCAATTTTCTCTTGGAAGATCTTCCAATAGTTACCACCTATCCCCTTTAGATCAACGATTTGCTAGAAACAACCATTTTGGATCTTCCCAACACTGAGGAAAGTGCCCCTATTATTATCCCGAATCTCCGTTATTAACACATATGAGCTACCTCTAAATTTCTGGATAAAGTTCCTTTTTTCTTTTACTGCCACTATGTCAACTAGACAATCACTCAGCCATCCTGCCCCCCCACCCCCCTAACTCCATCGCAAGAACGAAGTGACTATCCCTGTTTCTTTCCAGCACCTTAAGAGGTTGATCTCCATTGACAATACTTAACAGGAAACTCTTAAGCTCTGTTCTGAAAACCTGGTCTAAGTGCTTAAAACTCATGATTCTATTAGCTCCAAAAGATGCTCTGTTTTTAGTTCTCAAAACATAGCAAAACAGAGGAACTTCATTAGCTTAGCACAAGGGAGGAAAATAGTTCACCATGCTCATGTCTTTTCTTCTTCAAATCCTGGAGGAATACTCATGTAAATTTCCTCTTCCAGCTCACCATGCCAGAAAGCATTTTTTACATCATATTGTTAAAGCTGCCAGGGACAACAAAATTCTTACAATATTCATTTTGGCCACATGTGCGAATGTTTCCTGGTAATCAACTCCATATGTCTGAGTATAGCCCTTAGCAACCAATCTTACCTTATATCTTTCGAGAGAGCCATCAACCTTATATTTCAAGGTGAAAATCCATTTGCAACCTGCTAAAGTCTTCCTTTTTGGCCTATCAACAATCTCCCATGTATTATTCTTTTCCAGAGCATCCATTTCTTCTCTCATAGAAATCCTCCATATCTTTTTTGATAATGCCTCAGATAAAGTGTTTGGAACAGAGACAGTATTCAGATTCACAATGAAATTTTTATGATTCGATGACAATTATTTTAAGTGACACATAATATGACAATTATTTTAAGTGACACATAATGGGACAAAGGATACAAAGGCTGTTTTGTGCATTTTCTGGTACCTTTTCTAACTGCAATAGGAAGGTCTAGATCTCTGTTTTCTGTTTCAACAAGTTGTATAGGTGAAGATGAATCAGAACTCACCTTGTCTTCAGTAATAGGGCTCGGGAAGTCAGTTTGGACTTGTGTCAAGTCGTGAACGGCTGTTTTTCTTCAGTACACCGGAGGAAATCTCATAACATCATAAGGGCGAGGAGATACTGGAGTGACTGGGTCAACAACAGGGGCTGAAATGGACACTGGCTCGTAGATGGATTCAGGCACAGTAGGAGTGGGAATTGAGACGGACTCTTCGGGGATTTGATCATTTTTCTGATGCGTTGTAGGAGATGGAATTCCGGGTAAGTCAAGAGGTCCAAAGAAATAGTCTTTATCTTTCACAGGAATCTTCCCTTGAAGATAAAACTCTGTGAAGTACAGTTTGTTTTCAGTAAAAGTAATATCTGCAGATACATAGAGTGTTCTTGAAGGAGGGTGATAGCACTTGTACCCTTTTTGTGTAGATGAATAGCCAAGAAACACACATTTGATTGCTCTAGGGTCTAGTTTTCCTCTATTTTAGCTATTGATATGGATAAATGAGGTACATCCAAAGATTCTTGGTATAAGTCCATTTGATATTTTGACATGTGGATAGAATTCGGCCATGGTTTACATGGGAGTTTTGAAATTTAGTGTTCGTGAGGGTAGCCTATTTGTGTCCTAAATAGTTGTAAGAACTGCCTCTCTCCAATAATTTATTGGAACATTCCCCTGAAATAACAATGCCCAAATAGTGTCGAGTAAATGGCTATTTTTCCTCTTGGCTACCCGATTTTGTTGCGGTGTGGATACACATGATGATTCTTGAATAATACCTTCTTTTTGGACGTAAGGTGACAAAATCTGATTAAAATAATCCCTCGCATTGTCAGACCTAAAATTTTTTATTTTTACTCCAAATTGGTTCTAAATCATGGAGTGAGAGTTAGGGATAACACTACGAACATTAGATTTTTGTTTGATAAAAAGTATCCGTGTAACCCTAGTGCGATCATCAATCAAAGACAAACCATTGAGACCCTGAAATATTTGGAATTGTGGATGGTCCCCAAATTATCACTGCGAATTAACTCAAAGGCATAGGAACATCGATTATTGCCAGTAGGAAATGGTACACGAGTATGTTTAGCAAACTCACAAATCTCACACTGGAATTCTGTAATATCAAATCATTTAAACAACGAAGGAAACATGATTTTTAAGACTCTAAAAGAAGGATGACCAATATGAAAATGGTAAAGCCAAATAGCATCTTTTTATTTGAAGAACTAAGAAAGGATAAGGGCACGACAATATTGGTGACATTATTTGAAGTACCAGGTGTTTCAAGATAGTAAAGCCCCTTCCTTTCTTTAGCAAGTCTAATCTTCTTTCCCGAATCCTGTTCCTGAAAAACACAATAAGAAGGGTGGAAGATAGCAAGGCATTTTAGGTCTTCTGTGAGATTTTTAATTGAAACAAGATTGGCTGATAATTTTGGTACATAAATGACATTTTTTAAAGTGAGAAAAGGTGTCACATAGATATCTCCGATTCCAGCAACGGTAGCAAGAGAACCATTTGCTTCAACAATTTTTCTACTACTAGGACTCGGAGTATAAGTGCTGAAATATTGTGAAGTGTGAATCATGTGATCAAAATGGCTCTTGAGTCGATTATCCAACTATTGGCCAAACACTTTTCCGAAACATATAATCCAAAGGGAAATAGAGACTTACCTAAGAGTGCCAATGAGCATCTCAAGAGATCCAATCAGATTTCTAAGTTTCTCAATCTCTTGACTATTGAAATCTCCTCTCTCTTGTCCCCCACTATGATGGGCCTGAGATTTATGCTGACCTCGTTGGTTTCTCCATTCCTGACTTGGTGGTTTACCGTGCAATTTCCAGCAGCGCTCCTTGGTATCCCTTGGTTTCTTGCAGTAGGTGCACCACAAGTTATCTTTGTTGTCTCTCTCTCTCTCTCTATTGTCTTTGTTATCTCTTCCTGAAAGTCTGGACAGATCCGCTTTTCCTTGTTCTTGCGTCGTGTTTTCTTCATTTGCAGGATCCATCCAATCCCACTACCATGACATAATCATGGAATCAGCTTCATCCCATGCTTCATACTTGGGATCTCCCTTTTTTTGTTCTGTCCCGAGTAAATGACTGAGTCTTCCCTTGCACTTAAGGTATGTCTTGACAAATTGGGACCACTTGAGATAATTTTTCTCAGTTAATCTGTAGCTGGTTCACACATTTTGCAGGTCTCCCGTCAGCTGGTTCGAGTTAACTTCATCTGTTTGAACAGAGCTAGTTGTGGTTTTGGTTGTAGACACGATGATTTGAGGATCGGGCAGCAGTATCATGAAGAAAAAAAGGTGTAGAAAGCATGAAACAACCAGAAAGAGAAACAGGAGAAATAACTTTGATAATAGTAGAGTGTGACGGAATAAATTGCAGCAATAAAGGTTGCGAAGATAACGCCACAGCTGCAATGAAGGCTGTCGAGAAGATGTGAACCAGAAAGAGCCTAAAGATCTGATAAATAATATGATCAGCAATTAAGGCTGAAACAGAGTGAAAGAACAGTAATAAAAGCTAGGAAAAAAATCAGCAACAAAGGCTAGAAGGATCAGCAGGGAAGCTTAGAAAAGATACTCTGTTTTTTGTTCTGAAAACAGAGGAAAAACGAAGCAGATTTTTTCCAGCGATGATGGCTGAAAGAATAAATCCCAAGGGCTAATTAAGCTCTGATACGATGACGGAGAAAATGAGAGGCTCAAAAAGGCATCTTTACTTATTTCAGTACATCAATATATAGGCACATTTGACTAACCTACTACATAGTGGAGTAGTACTAATAAACTATGTTCACTAGTAGAACACTATTACTAATAAAAAATGTATACTAGTGGAGCACTAATAAAAGTTATACAAAGATAAGCACTAACAGAACACTAGCACGTGAATAATAACAATTATTCTCCGACAATTATATAAAATTTGTTAAACTATTAGTTATACAGAAGTCAACAGTTTCTTTCTACTTATTTTGTTGGAATGCATGTGGAAGATATTTATTCTTTATTTTATTTGAATCACAGGGATTGAAAACTGCTGAGCGTGTTGTCATCAGTAAAAAAGACGATGAAAGAACAAAGAAGAGCAAATACAACTTGTTGGTAGAAGGGTAAGTTTGTTATTGGTGGTGGACCTGTTTTCACTCCGGTTCTATTCATCTAAGTTTAGGTCTACTGTAAACACTTTTTTTGTGATTATAACATTTTTATCTTACTCGTTTGGTGATAATTTTATTTCTTATATCTTTAAATATTCTTTTTTGCATTGTTTATATTTCTTATATCTTTAAATATTCTTTTTTGCATTGTTTAGAGCGGATCTTCTAGCGGTTATGAGGACCAAAGGTGTAGATCCGTATAATACCATAAGTAACAACATCATAGAAGTACAGGAGACACTTGGAATAGACGTGGCAAGAACTTGTATAATCAATGAGATCGACTCTACACTAAAATGTCATGGATTGAATGTAGACAAGCGTCACCTAATGCTTCTAGCAGATGTTATGACTTATAGGGTAAGCTTGTTTTGTTATTCTTTATTTCAGTTCTTTATATAGATGTAGTTTGGATAATGCCATAAGGTTTTGACATACAAATGTGGTTACGGTCATTTTGTCATGCCTATCTTAATAGGGTGAAGTCGTTGGGATCAAAAATGTTATTGGCCTTCAAAAAATGAACAAAAGTCCATTGGCACTAGCTTCATCTGAGGCCACAGCAAATCCACTATTCAATGCTGCTGTAAACGGAAGAGAGAATAGGCTTGAAGGAGTAAGCGAATCGATAATGATGGGCACACCAATAAAGATTGGGAGTGGAATGATTAAAGTAATACAAAGGTAAGAAAACATGTGTAAGCGTGCATGTGCGTGGAAAAGTAAGGTTGCCACTCATGTCCAAAAAACTTCCTTAAGAATGTTTCTTGTACTGTTTTTTTTTTGCTTGAAATGTTTTCTGTACTTGTTATTCAGCGTTATGCAATCTTACATTTTAAAATAAAACGACTAGTTTGGGCGTTTGGTTGTATATAGAATGAAATCTACAGCTGAACCTTCTTAGTGAATAATAATTTTCTTTGCTGCAGAGTTGATGAGCAGCCTTCTGAGCAATCTTCACGGCCAAATGCAATTTTTACTGGAGCTTTTACGAGTTGATCCCTGTTTAAAGTGTCAATTTTCAGGAACCTTTGAATGTCACCTGTACTTGTCCATTTACATTAATTCTCTCAAATTTCATGATTTATAGAGAGGTGGATTTGATAGTATTAAATTTGAAGATCTAAATAACTAATGTATAATTTCAGGGGTTCTGATATTTTCAGAAATTATTTGTATGATTTTCGATTTGATCTTCCTCTTGTGATGCTTCTATTGTTACTGAATTTAGATAAGAACCATGTTGTGATGCTATTTGTTTTGCTGTTATTTCATTGCTAAATTTCAAGAATCGATTTTTGATGTTAAAGGTTGCTGAGTTTGTTAATCTAAAACAAGGAGGTATGTCTGTTAGTGACTATATAAAGAAATTTGAAGAGTTATCCCGATTTGCTCCGCACATGGTAAGTAGAAATGATCTAAAAGTAAACCAGTTCTTACAAGGGCTTAAGACAGAAATTTATAGGATGTTAAGATATCTGCCCATAAAGATATGCCATATGCTGAGATTGCAGACAAAGCTCTTGAAGCAGAAGAGGCCGAGCTAAGGGTTATAAAAGCTCAGAAAATTCGCAAGAATATAAATATGGCAAAGAGAAATACAAACTTTGGAAGAGGATCTCAACCAGGGGCTAGTGGAAATAAAAAAAGTGGCAACAGAATCAAGGAGAAAGACGAGAGCCCCAGAAATGCCAGGTAATGGGCTAACAGACACAATCAGCTACTATTCAGAGGACTATTTGTCTTAAATATGGGAGGACTCATCGTGGAGAATATTTAATGGGTTCTGGTACTTGCTTCTTATGTGGAAAATCGGGTCACTTTGCAAAGAATTATCCAAGCACTTCAAAGGAGCAGAAGAAAATCACAGCTCGTGTGTATACAATGACCAAAGAAGATACTGAGGTAAACCCATCTGTTGTAACTGTTGGCTTTAAAACGATTTTCGCAGCGGAAGATTGGCCTAAGAACGTTCAAAAAAATTTCTCAAAAGAATTGACTATATGAGTGTATAGTATTAATTCATAGCAAATAGGAACATACAAAGAGAATTGATCTCTTGTAGCCTATCAGCGGATCCTAGCTTTTTTGTCTTCTAAATCACGATTTTCTAATCCAAGCCTCAAGCACAACTGGATGAACATGTAGGCGTTGTGTATAATTTCTTAAAACTCATACTTTAGGATTTTACAATATTCTCAACACATGAGATTGCAAGAGTTTATTCTACAGAGAATAGGAAGACTCTTCTTTTTCTCTCTAATTTATGGAGGCTCTATAAAAAATAATACGTAGTATATTCTGATAGGATTTCACTTTATATATATATATAAATTAATTAATATATATTTAAAAAAATTTTAGTTAGTTTTTCAATTTTTATTTATCTAATTATCTGATAATTAGATATATTTAAACAAATTAGGAAACTTATCCCTCCATAAAGTTAAATTAATTAGTTTAAAATTAATTAATTAATTAATTATTATTAATTAATATAAACAAACAATTTATCTAGGCAAATTGTGCAGTAACAAAAATAATATAATATCCAATACAGTGTTTGTAAAAGGTAGAATTAGGGACCTATGAACCTGTAATTCAAGTTCCAATAAATTATGACAATTAATTAAACTTTTTAATTAATTTTTCTAATTTATCAATTCTAGTATTACTCCACTAAAAATCCGGAATTGCACTCTCGAAATTACAGAACTAATTTACTCAGAATACAGCGCGCAGTTCATCGATTTAATCATTACATGTAGTTCAAACCTCTATAGAGAATTTATAAATGGAGCTAAGTTATATTCCGTTTACCTCTCCAATTATATATTTATCCTTGTGTACCATTGCTTCTCTAGTGAACAATTATTTATAAATCTATTATAAATTGAGTACTCAAACTGTTCAAGTCCTGAATCAATATATAAGGGAATCATTTTTCTAGCTTCCTAATAGAAGGAATGGATTCCATATCTATAAGTTACATTCACAGCTACTCATCTCATCATGCTCCCAAGATACAAGTATTTCGATCTGTTTAAAAAATAAATCTTTAACAAGTATATTAAAGAACATAATATTATAAATATGAGTCTATAACTACTCAGGATTAAGATTGATCTACATATGATCATTTAGTGACATTATTTGAACTATCAATAGTTAATGGAATTTATGTGAGATTTAAATCATGTCTGGTCCAGTCCTAATATTAAAAGGGCGAGAAGGATGTATATGTTTTTTTATTTATGATTGCTTGTGATTGAGATCCCATTAGTATATCTCTCTTGGTTATTTACACAGTTGGTATCTATTCATTTTAAATTAACAAGTGGTATGAGCCAAATTATTCATAATTTCTATCCATAAGTAATATATTCAAAATATGCACATTCTACAAGTTTAAGGGGGAGTTTTTATTCTCTTTGTATTAAGCATATTTTGAGGGGGAGCTTTCAAAGTCGGTAAAGACGCTTATCTCTACTTATTTTGTATTCCTTACTTCATTTTAAATCAAATATTTGTTATCATCAAAAAGGAGAAATTGTTGAGTCACGCTTTGTATCATCAATCACACTCTCATATTTTGAAGTTACTAAACATATGATTAATAACAAATAATCTACATGAGTGTGTAGCCAGTTAAATTAAAAGGATCACAAGACATTCAAGATGGATTATGGAAAATAGCTTTAAGACAAAGATCAAGATAACAAGACCTAGACTAGCAAAGGTTATATACTTAGTTCTTGTATTTGAATATTTGTCTACACATTATATGATCCAATTAGCTCAAATTTTTCATATAATTAGAAATCTTCAAAGCTAAACTGTCAAATCTGTTTATCTCTAATTAAAATATAAAATTTATTTTATACAAGCTTTTAAATTGATTTATGAATTTCTATTGTTCCTATATTACATATTAAATTAATTTATAAAGCCATATTTTGAAAATAATTGAAAAAGACTTGAAATAAAATTCAAAAACTGCTCTCGGACAGAATCGGCAGACTGTGGTCAGAATCAGTCGACCGATTCCTCTGCACTTTTTAACAGCTTTTTAAATTTCGACCGTTACAACAGCACTTTCAACGATTAGTATTTTTGGTCGACCGAAAGTACATTTTCATTCTACCGAAAATAACAAATTGTCTGTCAAATGGTTTAAAACGGCTAGTTTTCTTTCTAGTCTATATATAGAAGCTCTTTTAACACTTGAAACAACTTTTAAACATTCCTACATTGCTTTAAACATACTTTTAAGTTGTTCAAATCATGTTTTGTAAATCAAACTTTCAAATCCACTTTTTCACAAAAAGTCAATTGAGCCAAATTAGATCATATCTTATGTTTTCATTAAATCTTTCTAGGCTTACCTTGTATCAACTCTTTTCATTAGAGAGATTCTCGTTGAGTGTTTTAACAAAACAATACCAAATTATATTTGTGAGGTGAGATTGACACCAGATTCATGAATAACCCAGTTTATGTGAGATTGACACTGAAGTCTAAACAATCTGAGTTAGGCGTGATAGAGCCAGATTCAAGGCTATTGTAAAGACATGAGTGTGCCTAAAGAGAAAGCACTTGTTGTATAAAAAGGACAATCAAGCCTATTCTCTTGATACGATAGTGGATAGCTCGAAGCGAGTTGCCAAGAGCCGGGGACGTAGACAAACTGTCGTATTTATTGAACTTCGTAAAAATAGTGTTTGTATTTCTCTATCCCTATCTCTTTAATTTATTTATCTTGAGTTTGTACATGCAATTTAGCTATTTTTACTTGTTATTATTTTTATTTGCATAATTTACTTGTTTATCAAGAAAAATTTACAAAAGTTTTTAAAACTCAATTCATCCCCCGTCTTGGGTTAGCTAACTTTGGACTAACATTTGTGACTGCAAGGCATATACAAACAGGTCAAATATTAAACGTATTTGGACATCAAGTCACAAAATTTGTGACCCTCACACATTGTGACTGCAAGGCAGATATAAACAGGTCCAATATTAAAGGTATTAAGACTTCAAGTCAGTCACACATTTGTATCCATAAGCCATGTACGAGTTCAATACTTAACGTAAATCTACATTCACAACTTCTGTGATCTACAGTCATAAATCAAAAACATACACACATTTTCTATCGAACAATTAAAAAAACTTTTAATCAACCTTTGCATGAACTAAACAAGAATAAAGATAATTATTTGATTACTTTTTCAGGGTTCATTTACACAAAATGGCCAATCTATGAAGTAGACTCAATACTCCAAATTCAATACTCCAAAACAGAGATACATTCAAAAACGAAAATCAACAAAAATATTACCTTTTCTTATTTTGTCACTGCCCTTTTCTCTTTTTCCTTCGATTTCTTCACTGTCGTCTTCTTCGTCGACGTCTTCACCACCGGGGTAGATAACTGGATGGGTGAGGTTTCAGTTCTAGCCTCCTCACCCTTCTTCTTCTTCAACTTCGGTGACATCCTCGGAGAAGATGACTGTGGAGGCGGAGATTCGAAGTCCGAATCTTCCACTCATTTCCTCTTCTTCGAAGTTTAGTGGGTTTTCGCCATTCTTTGTGACAGATCAGATTGGAGGATGGTGGTTGGGTACTTGGGTTTGTGGATGTTTTTTTCTATTGGATTACTTCACTGAAAATAAGGGAGAAATGAGGGAGTTAAGCTCGACGATTCCTTCCCAATCTGCTCTACATTTGAATTCTTTTTCTTTTCTCAGTCTGAGGGTTTGAGTTTTCGTGAAAGAAAAGAGCCAAAATGAAAAAAAAAAAATGTCCGATAAAAACTGTAGAGTGTTCTACTAAATCTGAGAGCATTTTAGACTTTTCGTCGACTGGGGACTCCTAGAAAAGTAATTTTCAAAAACACTCTTATAAATGCAAAAAGATGCCAAAACACTCTTACTTTCCATAATTTCCCATCCTTTTGCTCTTCCAAGCCCATAATGATTTTGATCTGCTCGGCCAAGCCTAGCCAGCCATTGAACAATACCAAATCATGAAAACAAGTCCTATATGTACTATTACAAAAGTCATATATAATAAGAGTACTTTTAAGAAATGATCTTTTTCAGATCAATTTAAAAAATAGTCATTTTCTACACTTGTTTAATAAATGACTATTTTATAATTTTATTTTGATAAATAACTGTTTTTTAGTTGTTCTATTTTTTATAACGTAAATCAATTCTTTCTAACGTAAATCAATTTTGGTAAAAAATAAATCAATATATTTTAATACACTAGATATGAAAAACGATCAAGTTTTAAATATTTTTCAAAATTCGGCATTCTTTTAACAAAGTTTTTTGGTGTTTGAAAAACGGATATTTTGCAAACTATGATCCAAAATTCTGCCATTAGACTTAAAAGCCCCAAGTAATAAAGGATTGTGTTGTTTCTCTTTTATTGCAAAGCTATTCTAATTTGATCCTCAAGATGGACCACAAATTAAAATTTCTAAAAATAAATTTCGGTAAATAAAATATATTTTCCTTTATTCTAAATTTTAATTAATTGACACATATATATAATTAAAATAGAAATGGGCCAGCAGCCTACTACTAGCTCCAGCCTGCTGGCCCCAGGCCAACTTACTGCTACTCAGGATTTAGGGAAATTAAAGGGACTAAGAGTGTTTTACTTCCATTTAATAATTTTAGGAGTTTTTTTGAAAATTTCATTTCTAGGAGTCCTCATCCAGCCAAAAGTCCAAAATACCCTCAGTTTATCAATTATACTGGTTTTGTGAGGGCTTTTTTTCTTTCATTTTGGCTCTCTTTTACGAAAACTCAAACCCACAGACCCAAAAAAAAAAAAAAAGAATTGAAACCTAGAGGAGATTGGAAAAGGAACTACCAACCTCTGCCACCTCCGAGCCTCGACTTTGACCACCAGCTCGAGCTGCATTGCGTATATCTTCGGCTCCTTCTACAAGCTCTCTACCGACACCTCCATCTCGAGTTGCATGTTACTCCCCAGCCTCCGTGAGTCCCTCCTAGATAATTCCTATATCTACAATTTCAAGGAGATCTATACGCCCATCAACCTCCTTGTAAAGCAGTACAGCTCGACTTTGTCATGGCAGGACAAGCTTCAGGGCAAGGATGCCATAGTGTTCAAGTGCAAGTTTCAAAGGAAGAAGACAAGACAAGACAATTGAAGAAGAGGCGTAGGAATAAGAAGAACGATGAGTTTGTGGTTTGCCTACCTTTTTTTCACTGTTTTTTTAACTCTTTGTTATACTTTGCCTACCTTTTACTTGATAAATTGCATGAATAAAGTCTTTTTCACTTTGTAATTTTGTAATGACTTCTATGTGTTTGATGAATTGCCTGAATGAAGTTATTACTCGTTGATGGCCTATGTTTATGTTAAGAATTGAATATTTTAGTATATAATAATAATCAATGAATGGAATGTTGTGTGTTTTTTGAATGATTTTGTACTGAATCTGTGACTATAAATGGATTTTGAGACTGATTTTTGTGTGTATTGGATTGATTTGTGACAACGACAGTTTTTTGTGTGATGGATCGTCACAAATTGTGTCTAAGGATGGCGAAGATCAAGAGGAAGGTGCAATTTTGTATATTTTTGGAATGATTTTGGACTGCATTTGTGACTACAAATAAATTTTATGACTGATTTTTGTATACGTTTGATTGATTTGCGACAATGACAGTTTTCTGTGTGTTAGATCGTCACAAATTATGCCAATTTTTGTAAGACAAACACAAATATTGTGACTAGCAGTCACAAATCAGGTTTCATTGTACAAAATTATGACTGTCATGAATTATGTATGTTGGTATCATACACACGCGCGCGCGCACACACACACACAGATATATATATATATATATATATATATATATATATATATATATAAGGCCATTGAATTTGTTATCCAATGTGAATGCTTATTTTACTTTTGTAAGACTGACATAAAATTTGTGACATGTGATCACAAACCAGGGTTACTTGAGACAATATTTATGACTATCATGAATTATGTGATTGTTAGTATCACATATATTGACTACTAATAAAGAAAATGTCATGATTTTTTTTATAAAATTAAATTTATATTAGACAAATATTACTACGTCATTGTTGGCCAATATGAAATAATACTTATCTTTCTTTTGTAATATTAGCACAAATTTTATTACTATGAGTCACAAATCACGATAACATGTCAAGATTGTACAAATTACAGTAATAAAATCTCATGTTGTCCGTAATGATGTAAAACATATTGTGACCTTGAGTCCTAAAATTGTGACCACGAGTCACAAATTGTGACTACTTCGAAGTTAGTAACAATGGAAAACAAAATTTCTTATTCTAAAAAAAAAATTCCTTAAAAAAAATTGAGGTAACAAGTTTTCAAAAAATTGTGACAAGTGGTCACATAATTTAGTATCACATAAAAGCATTTTCGGAATACACATTTTTTCTCTCTCCAAAAACTGCTGAAAATATAATTTTTTACTCAGAGAAAAAAAATTCGGAGAAAACACTAGTAGAAAAGCAAAATGAAGGCAAAACATTCCTAATTACCCTAATTTTCCAATGATTTAATCGTGGGCCTTGTCTTTCTGGCCCATGAGGCCGACAAGCTAGTGCTAGTTCAAAGTCATTAAACCCTAATAAAACCTTCATCTCTTCTCCTCTTCAACTTCTAAAATTCAAATTTGAGGAGGAAGAAGAAGAAGAAAGAAGAAGAAGAAAGCTATGGGAAGTCGAAGAGTGGAAGAGGAGGACACAGTGTCTGAAAGCACATATGAGAGTGATGAGACAGAGTCAGAGGCGAAAGAAGAAGAAGAAGAGAAGAAGACGAAGAAGAAGGAGAGCCTGAAATGGTTGGAGGAGCTTCCGGATGTTCCAATCGGAAAACTTCCACCCCACCTCGAATTCCAGAGGATTCGTGTTGAGTGCAAGGCCGATGCTCCCATGCATGTACCGTATTTTGCTTTCTCTGTTGATTTTGCTGTGTTAATCGTTTCAAATAACCAACCCAAAAAAAAAAAAAAAGCGTCTTTTTTCATTGGTTGGGTTGGTTTAATTGATGGGTGCTATGTTTGGGCTAGTTTAATTGTTGGGTACTCAGTAGAAGTGTTCGATTTTAGGAAATTAGCCTAATTAGGAGTTAGACTATGTGAATTTTTAAATGGGGTTGTTTCGTTTGTTGGGTTTTCTGTTAAAATCAACTTTTTCTAGAACTGGGAAGACTAAATGCAATTACCTACTTTGGTTAAAGCAGCACAAATCAGAAGAGGGGATATTCTTATTAATGTTTATCTGTGTTTTGTTGTTTATTTATTTCTGTATTTAGTGTGAGTGTGTTTTTCTTGTATCTTATGAAACAAATACATAAATTTTGGTGTTTCCAGACCGATGCGTTACAGTATTCTGGTGCTTACGCGTCCTCGGGTTATGATAATAGTCTGCGCTTGGATAATATCTGCGATAATTTTAGAGTTGAGGTGATTCGACTGACAGAGGAAGATATGGAGTTTGATATGATTGGTATCGATCCAGCACTTGCGAATGCATTTCGGAGGATCCTTATATCTGAGGTGCAATAGTTTTTGCATTGTTTTGACTACACTGTTTTATGACTGCTTGCAGATTTGGCAATTTCATCCGTGTTTTCTGATATTTTGTTGATTGATAACAATGCAGCTTCCAACAATGGCTATTGAAAAAGTTCTCATTGCAAATAATACATCAGTTGTCCAGGACGAAGTTCTTTCCCATAGGTTGGGTCTCATTCCAATCAAGGTTGACCCTCGATTGTTTGAGTTTGCAGGTTAGAACTTAGAATTGAATATGAATACTAGTTTAATATTTTGGTTGTGCAAGAAAGAACTATTGTTTTCCCCATGTTTGAACTGTCTTCCTTTTGTGATATTAGACAATAATACTCCAAATGAAAAGAACACAATAGTTTTCAAGCTCCATGTTAGTTGTGAAAATGGCAAACCTCGTACTGCAGGTATAGTTCTATTCTCCTAATTTGACGCCCTGACAAAAAGATATTCAAAAATCTGTGTCTTTCAGTCTCTTATTGTGTCTGGTTTGTTTTTATGTGATGTTGTACTACAGTAAAGTCAAATGACTTGAAGTGGTTACCACATGGGAGTGAGTTTCATTTGGCATCAGAAGATTTGAAGTCTGATTCATCGTCTAAACCAAGAACCTACACATCATTCGCTTGCAGCCAGGATAAATTGCCAGAATTTTCCAACAACCCAATTAGCACTATGGAGAACATCATTATTTCTAAATTGGGCCCTGGTCAGGTAATCTTGTTGTATATTTCTATACTACCAGCTGATGCAAAGGCATAGATGGTTGAAATACCAAAATGTAAAGATAAGCTATTGACAGCATTACTACGCAAAAAAAGGTTTACATGTTATTAAAAAAAGAAAAAGAAGAAGATATTATTGTCTCTTTAGATGTGAAAGATGCTACATCATAACTCAGATGCTTCCTTATTTCAGGTACTTATGGGGCATTATAGTCTATAGATATCTAAAAGTCATCTAAAACTGAACTCAATTTTAGATCGCATTAATGGACTGAATTCTATTTCTTAAGTTATTTGTCTGTTGCTAACATGCCATTGATTTCTTTTTGTCTAGGAAATTGAACTGGAAGCACATGCTGTTAAAGGCATTGGTAAAACACATGCTAAGTGGTCCCCAGTGGCTACTGCCTGGTATAGGATGCTTCCTGAGGTATATGATATGTTATTTAGTGACAATCTGTTGAGCCTAACAAGATTTTCGAAAGTTTTGTTTGATTTTTTTTTTATTTTTTATTTTTTAAAATTTCATTTTCAGGTTGTATTATTGCAAGAGGTTGTAGACAAAGATGCTGAAGAACTTAAAAATAAATGTCCAGTCAACGTCTATGATATTGAAGATCTTGGCAACGGTGAAATGATATTTTCACCCCTGATATTAATTCTTGATATATTGCTTTCCTTTCCGTTTTTCCTTAAATCCTTTAATTGGACTTTTTATTCTTAATTCGAGCATTAAACAGGTAGGAAAAGGGCTACTGTAGCACAACCACGAGCTTGCACTCTTTGTAGGGAATGCATTAGAGGTGGTCAAGAATGGGAGGATCGTGTTTCATTACGTCGTGTTAAAGATCATTTCATTTGTAAGTTCCACGTCTTTTACAATTATCATTCCCTTAATGGCACGTTTATTTTGCTGTAATCGTAATCGGAATAAATAAAAGGGGAAATGAATAGGAATAAAATAGAAGGGTATGGGAATCATTATTTGTTGTATGTTGTTTACTTAAAACTAATAAGAATGGGAATCGTATTCATTAGAATACTATTCATTTGTTTACTTAACCCAGGAAAAGTAATGGGAATGTGTTATATTTACTAAATTGTCCTTTTAAATACATATAGGATTTAAAGTAGATAGATTTTTTAGGGTAAAATTGTATTTTATAATTTTAATAATTAAAAAAGAGAAAAGGAGTGTTTACAGGTAATCAGACTCCTTATGGCACGTTTACTTCGTTGTAATCGTAATCGGAATAAATAAAAGAGGAAATGAATGGGAATAGAATAGAAGGGTATGGGAATCATTATTTGTAGTAGGTTGTTTACTTAAAACTAATAAGAATGGGAATCTTATTCATTAGAATACTATTCATTTGTTTACTTAACGCATGAAAAGTATTGGGAATGTGTTATATTTACTAAATTGTCCTTTTAAATATATATACAATTTAAAGTAGATAGATTTTTTGGGGTAAAATTGTATTTTACAATTTTAATAATTAAAAAATAGAAAAGGAGTGTTTACGGGTAATCAGACTCATTAGGGTATTGGTGGGGAAGTATTCCCATTCTTTTCTCCTAAATTTGTGTGGGCCCCACACATTTTCCCCTTTTCCATATTTTAGTAAACTTTTGTATGGGAATCATTACCGTATATACCATTCCCATTACTCTTTAGTAAACATGCCATTAGGGTGTTGGTGGGGGAAGTATTCCCATTCTTTTCTCCTTAATTTGTGTGGGCCCCACATATTTCACCCTTTCCCATATTTTAGTAAACCTTTGTATGGGAATCATTACTCCACATACCATTCCCATTACTCTTTAGTAAACATGCCATAAGTGTGTATAATGCTCTAATTTTTATCTGTTCTCACTATGACTAGTTACTATTGAATCAACCGGAGCCTTACCTCCCGAAGAGCTATGTACCGAAGCTGTGAAGATTTTAGAAGGCAAGTGTGAACGTGTGATTGCTGAGCTTTCTTAATATAGAACGCAAGTATTAATGTATTTCTTAAGTTGATAGAAAACGTTAATTTATGGAAGGTTTTCTTCTTTCAAGAACCTGTTTCTGTAAAAGCTACTTGTTCGTTACAATTAAGAAAAGAAGGCCATCTTTCTCCTATTGATTTGTGATACAAGCGGCCAGGGTTATTGACCAGTGAAGTCACCGTCCTCTTATTAACTCTCTGGGGTTCAAATCGATATTGTCCGTCTTCCATCTTACTTGGTCAGAAAAAAAGAAATAGAAAGCGGAAGAAACTTCTTTGCCTCTTATCTGCACAAGAGTTGCATGATTCGTCGAACAAATTTCTACCATCTATTGTGGTCACATGCATAGTCTAATTAGTAGCCACATCATACATTGTTTCGAAAAACAATAGGGAAAAAAAAAAAAAACATTCAGTTCTTCTTTTGTTTATTACAGCGCTCTATAAGATGAACAGCAATTTCTAACTTGATTCATCCTTTCTTCTTTCTACCCACACGTCAATGAGGTTAATTTAGCGATTGCCAAGATGAACCATGTTTATTATACCTCTTTACCTTACCATTTGGAGTACTAAACAAAAGTTTTACTGAATTTTGGCAGTCATCCTAGATAAATTAGGTAAAATATGCACGAAGATAGGCATATTTTGGTTTATATGCTCAGTTTAAAAATTCTCTAAAAAAATATGCGTGTGGACGAAACTATCCTTAAAAATACTAAGAAAAAAAATCACATCCATCACCTTTAACTAATTCGAATCTGTCTCTCGCGTAGAAACTCTCTCTCGACTTAATATCTCAAGTAATTCAAGAATTATAGTACTTCATACTCGCACAATCTCGTTCTCATCTCTCATAACGCCGTCAAACTCATCATTTCTCTATCTTCTCTCTTCGTTCTTCTCTACATAGTTATGGATAGTCTAAAATAGCATATTATCAAATTTTGAGATATTATGAGTTAATTTATGTGTGAAAAAATCATTTTGAGATTAATTTTTGCAAGTTTTTAAAACAAACCGCGATAATTTTAAATGGATTTTCGATGAAAATTGTATTCTCAACAAAATTTCGATGAAAATGGTTTTTTTGATAATTTTCTATGCTATTTCAATGCAATTTTGATAATATTTTAATAAAATGGCATTTTCCACTTTTGATACAATTTCGGTAATATTTCGATGAAAATGGTATTTTTGACAAAACTCTATCGAAAATACACCTCAGCAAAATTATATTGAAATTCTGTCGAAAGTCGTCGAAAATCTCATTTTATCAAAATATTATCAAAAATACCACTTCTATCAAAATATCATCAAAAAATTTTCAAAATTACATTGAAATAGCATAAAAAATTATCAAAAATATAATTTTCATCGAAATTTTATCGAAAATACAATTTTCATCGAAAAATTATCAAAAATCATTAAAAATTATTGATATTTTTGGTAATAACTCGCAAAAATTAAAATGATTTTTTCACACATAAATTAACTCATGATATCTCGAAATTTGATAATGTGCTATTTTAGACTATACCCATAACTATGCGGAGAAGAACAGAAAGAGAAGATAAAGAAATGATGAATTTGACGGCGTTGTGAGAGATAAGAATGAGATTTTGTGCGAGTATGGAGTATTATAATTGTTGGATTACCTGAAATTTTAAGTCAAGAGAGAATTTCTGTGCGAGAGAGAGATTCGAATCAGTTAAAAGTGATAGGCATAGTTTTTTTCTTAGTAATTTTAAATATAGTTTCGTCCACACGCATATTTTTTCAAAGAGTTCAAACTGAGTATATAGACTAAAATATGCCTATCTTCGTGTATATTTTACCTAATTTCTCTTATCCTACTCAACGTCGTCAAAAAATAATTAGTCATGCCCAACTTTTAACCCTTCTAAATCTTAACCACTTGGAACATAAACAGAGGTAAAATATGAGTACCCAATGTCCTTAACGAGGCAGATCAACTGCGAAAAGCGCCAAAAAGCACAAAGCTGCCCTTCCTTCAGTTGCTGCTTCTATAGCTTAAAACCATAGTATTTCAGAAGATCACAAGGCACAGATTTAACCTTGTCTCCATACTAAATGTTCAACGTAGAAATAAAGCACATATAGAAGGAACAATAACAGGAACAACATTAAAACGTAAGGCCTCTCCATTGAACACTCACAACTACATCAGATGTAACAATGTCACTGACATGTGGCTAGTTAGGAAAGTCTTTACAAATCACAGAAACAAAATCCAAAACACGCATAGCTATACGAATCAAAATTCAGTGATCCTCCTCAAGGATGCTCAAGCTGAATCACTAACATTTTTCACAGTGGAGTCCCAGTCCTACTGAGCCGAATCCTCGGTGAACCTAGCATCAAAAGGAGCTGCTGATGGATGGGAATGAGCAGCTGAACCAGCAGAAGATCCAGAACCATGTTGCAGTTCAATCACAAGCCACCTTACGGCTTTGCTCATCTGTTCCAACCGAACAGCACTGATCCGCGGTAGGCCCGTGGCGGCCGCGGCCAACGTGTTCCCGCTGCCACCGGACTTCCCAGCCACCGAGCCCGTCGCCTCGTCCACCAGGCACTCTGATCCTATCCTTTGCTTGACAGACTCCACAAACTCCTCAGCTTGATCACAAGCCACCCTGAACAGTTCCCACTTCTGCTTGAAATTCTCAAGAGCAGCATCAGTGGACAATGTCTTCTGGGCAACACTACTCTCCTTAGCTTCAAGCACATTAGCTGCTGCACCAACAAACTCTTGGTATGCATTGTTTAAAGTATCAACCATTTTGTCCATTCTCACAAACTGAAATTAGAGGTCAAAATCCATGAAATGGGAATCAAAGTAGGAAATTGAAAATTTTGCAGATAATATTATCCCAAAAAAAAAAACCCCAGAAAATGAAATATGGGAAAATTACAAAAAGGGTATTCGAAAATTTTCATACCTGAACGCGGGGGGCCTAGAAGCTTTGGTTGAGGGAGATGGGTTCTGGTGATTGTGTGCTATAGGGAGCGATTTGGGATTGTTTGTGTGTGGTGTTGATTTTGAGTTTAGGGTTTTGATTTTGGGGGTCTCAAGGTTGGAACTATAGGATTTGGAGAGTGTTTCTGTTATTTTATTGGGTACTGGATTTGATTTTGAGTCTTCTCCTTTGTTGCTCGCCGTCCAGTTACATGGGTGAACTTTTTTCTGCTAATTACCTATTGATCCTTAAACTATTGGGAACATTTTGATTTGGTCCTTGAATTTTAATATTTATTGTTTTGGTTTTTCAAACGTTTATGAATTTATCGTTGGTTAGTCTGTTGAATTCTTGACAAGGTGTGTTTTAAGACAAATTTCAGTAATTTCCTATAGTATTTTTGATATTGACATTATCATCAATATTATCTGTAAAATCAAACATCGGTATCGACACTGACATTTTAATTATTCCCTTAGATTTGGCAGTATGCAATAAGTATCAAAGATCATGAATTAAAATATTGTAATATTTATCGATGTTATCGTGACATTATCTGTATTTTGAAGTGTCGACGTGAATATTAGATAGAAAGATATTTTTTTTCCGTATATCCGTATTTTAATCAGCATATATGTGGCACATAACTAATTATCTTCAAAATTATTCAAGCAAAATAATTTAGGAAAGATATTATTTGGACCAAGACAAACATTTTTCTTATGATTTTCAATCTCCAAAAAACTTGTTTTGATATTGAATGAATTTGAACTATTTTATATTATCATTGATTTTTATCTATTTTCATTGTAATTTAGAACTAGTTACAATTTGTAAGGTATTAATATGAAATGTATTTAATAAAATATTGTGATATGCATTTTAATTTTAAAATTGTTCTATGAAACGAAATTCATTCCATTTTTAACTACATGCGTATATTTTGTTATCTTAATATTATATATAAGATTTTTTTGAATAAAAACTAGTACAAATTTATGCAATAGCATTTATTTTAGCATCTTAAGGGTTCACTTGAGGATTAATATTTAACATTGGTCTCTAAACTTCGAAAAAATTTCTCCGTAGTTGGTTTCTGTTAAAAATTTAACAAAAAATGTTAATTAGGACTAAAAAAAAGGGTCTTGTAACAAAATGATTGAATTTTTGGTCTATTTTAAGTAAATATTTATTTTTCAAATGTTATAGCAAAATGACCGGTGTATCAGTGTATATGCCACATATAAAATATTATATATCCAATATAAAATTTATGTACTCATTACATAAATTAAAATTGGTATATATAGTAAGTGTAAAAATTACATATATCTAATTGTTTAACTATAAGAAAAGAAAAATAGATATTTATTAAAACAAAATATAAAAAGAGGACACCAACCATAAGTTCTCTTTAATTTAATGTTTTTTACAAGTTTACATAAATCATTAAATTGGGTATAGTTAGGCCAAGGGCCCAACAAATGATGCCTAAGCCCATCACCGACAAACGGCCCTAACCAAACTAATTATGTCTTTTTTCTTTCGGTCTTATAGCAAAATGACCTAATTTTAGACTCATTTTAAGTAAATGTCTATTATCAAAGGTGTAGTAAAATGATTGTATATTAGTATATATACTGAGTGTAAACCCAATATAAAAATTTATATACTTAATACATAAAATAAAATTGATAATATAAGTATGTATACCAAATGTAAAAATACATATACTCGGCCATTTAGCTATAAATAAATATCTATTGAACCGAAATGTAAAAAAAAATGACAGATACTTTAATTTCCCTCCTTTTTTAGTAATATAGTAAAATGTAACTTTTATTACATTTTATTCTAGTACATATCTCTTTTCTTTTTACTGGATTAATGGCCAAATTTATTAATTTTTACATTGGGTACATCAACTTATATAATAGATCCAATTTACATACTACTTATCAGGTCTTATATCGAGTTAATCAATTTGTATACTCACCATATCAATCGGTATACTAGCCTTTGAGAACGTAACTTTTTTTTTTTAAATGGACATGTATTATAATCGAGTTTCAAAATTGAACATAATGCTAAAAAGATCTTTTTCTTATTGCTTTTAGTTTTTAAAATAAATTTTGCTTTGAATTTTTAGGCATTATTTTACACCAATGAAATACTACTCTTATAATATTAAGGCTTTTTAATAAATAAAAAATCCCTAGCTAATTCCTAGCTAAATATCAGGTTGCACTTTAATTTCTGCAATTACATTCCAGAAACTTTACTTTCAGAAATTTAAATTCTAGTCCTTTATTTTCTACTATTTAATTTTCAGCACTTTTAATTTCAGTACTCTTGATTCTAGTCAACCGGTCCCTTTATTTTCAGCTATTTACTTTCTTTTTATTTAATTACCAGCTTTATATATATATATATATATATAACTAACTTAACTACCCACATCATATATCTATATCTACCTGACCCTAACTTTTTATGCTTATTTATGTTGTCTTAATCTTTTGAGTAATACGCAAGAAATGTCTAAAATCAAGATTCAAAAATTACCACAAATAATCCTAAAGAAAGAAATCATTAAAAACAATAATAAACTCACAAAATGACACAATCTGGAAGAATGGTAGATAGCTTCCAAATGACACCTAGGAATGCAACTTAACAGAGGGGTGAGTACACATACTCAAGGCGGGGCAGGGGGCAATAAACCACCCCTAACCTTCCCCATTGTGCTTCATTTTAAAAGTACTTTATATATTCAAGTAAACACATAAACTGAACAATAATAAACATTTCTCTGTTTCTCATGATTCTGATTAAGACAGTATAGAAATGGTTTTAGTAATATATAACATACCATGCAAGCAACATCACTAACTGCAGCTACAAGTAACTAAAATAAACCAATGTCTATGACATCAATTCTTCACTCATCACCATGTAAAGTTGTAAAAGAAAGGATACAAGAGTATAGTAGCTCATAGTAAAACTACGTACTAACCATCAATAAAAATTTTGAACATTCACAAGCAAGCAACTTTGAGCTCAACTTAATATATCACTTCAATTTGGTTAGTTGCCTTTAAACTTGGACTCCATACAGGTATACACTCAACTTTCAACTTGTCTCCATTTCGGTTAATTCAGCAGCTTTCACCTTGCCCTCATTGATTCCTCCTCCACCATTTTTTTCCTTGTTTCCAATTTCGCAGTTAGTCTCATTGGTTACCTTAGTCTCAATGTTACCCTCTTTACTTGCTGTTTCAGTTGGAGGTGAGGGAAACACCTCAGCCACCATACCACAGAGCTCCTTGATGAGATCGTGTCCTAAATGTTCATAATCTTCATCTTCTATTATCTGTGAAATTTTAAAGAAACACTTCTATGTAATTTCGGAGTCTTAACATATCGTGATAGACTAAGACTATTTGGAAAGAGGATTAAATTGTATTTCGCTATTTTACACGAAAAAAAGGCTTGCATGGAAAATGTTACGAAAATACTAGAGGTCAACAACACAAACATTATCAAAAGTAAAAAGACAACATAGCACTCTAAGCTTGTTAATCCCAAAAGAATTAAAAGACTAACAATAGTAAAAGAGAGCACAAAAGCCTTGCGCAAATCAATCGAAATATAAAAACATGTAAAAAACATCATACAGGATAATGACATGAATAACAAACAATGTAGCAGCAGCGGATACACTTGTTAAGTTCAGAAAAGAGAAGTCCTAACACAAACTAACAATCTCATGATGCTAGAGAATTATAATACGTCAATTCCTATTCTAGTTCATGACAAAAGAATCTCAACTTTCCTGCCATTTGGATCCTGCCTTCAAAGATAACTCAGCTGGTTTTGTTTTATTATACGAGATCAATGGGGTCGGTTTAAATATTAGTGATGTAGTATTGTTTGTGCTAGTTCTCCTCCGCAAGCTGAGTTAGTAGTGGCAATGGAACTGGCCATAGAAGTGGGCCTCGAGATGAATTTATCTTCAGTTTTCATCGAGAGTGATTCACAGGTTGGAGTCAAGTCGGTGACTACAATACCAAATTCGGTACCCTGGGAAGTAGCCTCAGTCGTGGAACATATCACTAACTTGCTTGTTTCCTCTAGTTTGGATGCTTACTTTGTATGGATCCCTAGGACTTGTAACAATGCAGCTCAGTTTCTTTGGGTACCAAGCTCTTGATTCAGATAGCTAAAAAAAACGTTTACAATCCGGGAAGTAGCCCCGGGGTGGTTACTACTGTTTTGGCCAAATGCCTTTAGTTTAAGGAAACTATGTTATTTTCAGGCAAGAAAAAAAGAGAATGATATGAAGATATAATAAGCAAAAATAGAAAGAGATGAAAAGACAGAATAGAATAATTGGTTACCGGGTAAAGTTCTACTTGAGTAGTCGGCCTAGTGTTGATAATATTGATCACTTTGGCTCTTGCAAGTCCATACTTTTCAGATTTCTCTTTGAACTCCAAGATATTTTGTTTCTTCTGATTATTAGCAGCAGTCTCAACCAAATATTCATAAACCTAAACCAAAATATCAATTAGCTATCAACCCGCAACTCTCGAGCAATTTATACTAAATCATTCCATTAGAAACAAAAGATAGGCTTCAGAAAACAAACTAAAACCTTCAACTCAGATGGTACTAGATCAGTTGGATGTTTTGAGGCTCCTTTAGATTTAAGAAAATCGATTACTTCAAAATTGGTAAGTGGACTGGTCTCTAATCTGCAAAATATTAAGGGAAAAAAAAAAAACTGAATTGTAAAATGCCAAATAAACTGAAAAATCAGATAATCCAAAAACAAATTCAACATACATATGCATTTCCAAGAAAGTCAAATTGAGACAGTTGCAGCGAGAAATCAAACTGGGCTACGAGTGAGCTTTGAATACGAGCGACAGGAGAGCTTCCCCCACGGCCTAAAGCGCCAGTTTAAGGCCTTAGTGTTTTTGTCTGTGAGAAAGGCCGCAGTCACACGAAATGACCAGCGCACAAACGAAAGTCCAAAAACCCTAGTTCAAATCTCAACGTTTCTTATACACTAGTGTGAAAAGGCACGTCGCCAGTTGTTTTTTCTCTTTTTTATATTTGTTTAATCGTGAAAACTAAGAATGGCGAAAAGTAAAAACAAAAAAATGGGGGCTTATAGTTGGGCCCAGTTTTAAATAAATATCCCTTTGTCAAATATTATAGTAAAATGTCCGGTATATATATTTATATACTAAGTATAAAATTTTATATATTAAATATAAAAAATTATATACCCAGTACATTTCAGTACAATAATTGAAATTAGTAGATAAACAAATCTACCAAGTGTAAAAATATGTATACCTGAATATTTAGCTATAAAATTTAAAAAATGGATATCTACTTAATTAAAATTAAAATATTGGTCATCTACCTAAATTTTTCTAAAAAAATAGAGAAAAAAAAAAGGTGATGAAATTAAATTTTTTATGGTAAAAGTTTTTAAAAAATTGAAAAATTCCTGATTTTGAAATTATTTGAAACATTTCATAATTAATTAGAAAAATATAATTTTTAAAAGTATTTAAAAAAATACCACTTTTTATTAATTGGTGAGATACTTGAGGTAACTTGTCAAATTACCTGAGGTACCTTGATTGGTTACTTCGAAAAACTAAATTGGTTACCCAAAGTAACCCAACTGGTTATCTCGAATAAGTATCACTAAAAAATACCAATTTTGAAGAAAAAAGTATTTTTTTTAAATATTTATTAAATGAGATATTTTTGTAAAAACTTTTCAAAAGTGATATTTTTCTAAATAAATCTGAGATTTTTTTAAAAAATCAACCCATCCAAAATTTTTTAATTTTTAACCTTATGGGTCTGAATTTCTGTAAGAAGCCCAAAAAAAAATTATACGTGTCTTCATGAGTTTGTGTTTCTACTTCC
>JXTC01000268.1:20729-45642 GCA_002914845.1 Trema orientale
TTAGCATTTTGCATATTAAATCTGTATAGAACTTTCTCAATGTACCCTTTTTGACTTAGGTACAATTTACCTGCCTTTCTATCTCTCAGAATCTCCATTCCAAGTATCTTCTTTGCTGCTCCCAAATCTTTCATCTTAAACTCCTTATTAAGCTGGTTTTTGACCTTTCTAATCTCTTCTTTATCCTTAGCTACTATCAACATGTCATCGACATATAAGAGTATATACACAAAAGACCCATCAGCAGTCTTCTTAAAGTAGACACAACTGTCATAGCTACTTCTCTCAAAATAATGAGTGGTCATAAATGAGTCAAATCTCTTATACCACTGTCTGGGTGACTGTTTCAGGTCATACAGAGATTTCTTTAATAAGCACACATAGTCCTCCTTTCCAGAGTCTACAAAACCCTCTGGCTATTCCATGTAGATGTCTTCTTCAAGTTCTCCATGTAAGAATGTTGTCTTAACATCTAACTGTTCAAGCTGAAGATCATGTATAGCCACAATACTAAGCAAAGCTCGAATTGAACTATGTTTTACAACTGGAGGAAACACATCTGTAAATTCTACGTCTGGAACCTGACTATAGCCCTTTGCAACTAGCCTTGCTTTATACCGAGCTTCTTCAATTCCTGGTGTTCCTTCTTTCCTTTTGTAGACCCATTTGCAGTGAACAGCTTTCTTATCTTCAGGTAGTTTTACCAAGTCCCATGTGCTATTCTTATGAAGTGATTCCATCTCTTCTTGCATGGCAATCATCTATTTTCTAGAGTCATCACAACTAACTGCCTCTGTATAAGTAGAAGGTTCTTCACTAGAGTCAATACCTTCAGCCACATTCAAAGCATAGGCAACCAGATCGGCCTCAGCATACCTCTGTGGAGGTCTAATGTCTCTTCTAGGTCTGTCCTTAGCAATAGAATATTGAGGTGATGCTAGTGGTAATGACGGTGATGTAGATGAACCTGACTGAGATGTAGACACTAGTGTAGATTCTAACCCGATCTCAAGCTCCACCTGAGTGTTTGATTTCTGCTGATGTTTACTACTAGAATCTCTAATAGGCAAATCACGAAGCATAGCAGATTCATAAAAAATAACATCTCTACTCATTAGAATCTTCTGGGTTTCTGGACAAGATAGCTTATATCCTTTAACACCAGCCTTATAGCCTAGAAAAATGTACTTCATAGATCTTGGTTCCAATTTTCCATTATCAACATGAGCATAAGCAGGACATCCAAATATCTTCAGATCAAAATAATTAGCAGGAGTACCAGACCATACCTCTTCTGGAGTCTTTTTCTCAATAGTAGTTGAGGGAGATCGATTAACCAGGAAACAGGCTGTAGAAGCAGCTTCTGCCCAAAAAGACTTTGGTAAATGAGCATTGGAGAGCATACAACGCACTCTCTCCATCAAAGTCCTATTCATACACTCTGCCACATCGTTTTGTTGCGGAGTACGGCGAACTGTTAAGTGCCGCACAATTCCTTCTGACTTGCAAAAAACATTAAACTCATCAGAACAAAACTCCAGACCATTATCAGTGCAGAGACGTTTAATATGTTTTCCTATCTGCTTCTCGATCATAGTCTTCCACTCCTTGAATGTAGGTAACACATCATTCTTCTGCTTCCAGAAGAACACCCAAAGCTTTCTGGAGAAATCATCGATGATCGTCAGCAAATATCTAGCACCTCGTTTAGAAGGTACTTTAGATGGTCCCCAGAGATCAGAATGAATATAATCAAGTGTTCCCTTTGTCTTGTGGATGTCTTTTGTAAATCTAACTCTCTTCTGCTTCCCAAAAATGCAATGCTCACAGAACTTTAGTTTACTAGTACTCTGCCCATCAAGAAGTCCTCTTTTGCTCAATTCAGCCATGCCATTCTCACTCATATGCCCAAGACGCATATGCCAAAGTCTAGTGACTTCCTCATCTGACAGCGAAGGAGTAGAGACAGCTGCTTCACCGATAACTGTAGAACCCAACAAGACATATAATTCAGCAGATCTTTTCTGTCCCTTCATCACAACAAGAGCTCCTCTAGAAACCTTCAAAACTCTACCTTCACCAGTGTACTTGTACCCTTTTGAATCAAGAGTACTCAAAGAAATCAGATTTTTCTTTAGATCTGGAACATGTCTCACGCCACCGAGAGTCCTGACAACTCCATCAAACATCTTAATTTTGACTGTTCCAATACTAATTACTTTACAAGGAGCATTATTTCTCATCAACACAGCACCTTTGGATACCGTTTCATATGTTAAAAACCAGTCCCTATTAGGACACATATGAAACGTACAACCTGAATCAAGAATCTAATCATTGCATGGTTTGGAGTCGCCATCAGAAACAACTAAGAGTTCTCCATCACTGATATTATCTTCGGCAACACTGGCTTCACCGGTATTTTCAATTTGTTTTCCCTTCTGATTAGGAGCAGCCTTCTTATTCTTGTTCTGAAGCTTATAGCATTCAGATTTGATGTGGCCCTTTTTCTTGCAATAGTTGCAAGTTTTACTTTTATTTCTAGATTTTGATCTGCCTCTATTATCACTCCTAGAATTCCTCTCCTGCGTTCTTCCTCTAGCAACGAGACCCTCTACCTGAATCTCAGTCCTTGTAACAATCTGATCCATCTTTTCTTTAGAGAGAAGAGAATCATAAACAACGCTCAAAGTAAGGGATTCACGAATATATAAAATAGTGTCCCTAAAAGGCATATACGAAGAGGACAACGAACATAGTAAAATCAACGCTAAATCCTTAGACTCGTATTTAACCTCCAATGCTTCTAGATCAAAAATAATTTCCTTAAAGACGTTTATGTGCTCTTCTAGAGATGTACCTTCCATCATACGATGAGAATACAGTCGCTGCTTCTAATGCAGCTTGTTGGTTAGACTTTTCGTCATGCACAGCTACCCCAATTTTAACCACAAAGCGGCAGTTTTCTCTTTCAGAACGTCCTATAAAATCTTATTCGACAGATGCAGTTGAATCTGAGATAGAGATTTTCGATCCCTACGCTGCTTCTCCTCCATTGACAATGATGAGAGCATCGCATTAATCCCTACCAGTGCATCATCCAAATCCAACTATGCGAGCACAGCCCGCATCTTAACCTGCCATAGCAAAAATCTGGTACTACGATCCAAAAGCGGAATATCATATTTCATGGTTGCCATTATCATAATCAAACCTGGACTAAAAGCTCTGATACTGGTTTGTAAAGAATTAAGGAACGATAATCGACAAAAGAATGAAAACAAGAATACACAGATTTAAGTGAAAAACTCTAATCGGGAAAAACCACTGGCAGAGGAGGAAATTTCACTATATCGAAAATAAGGTACAGAAGGTAGAGTGTTACACGGCCAAACCAAAATATATAGAATCCCCAAAATCCTAAAATACATATGTGTACAGACGAAAACGGCCCAACAAAACACGAACCTTTCGGGCTGGGGCAAACAGAATTCGGGTCACGAACTCTAACAATAAGAAGGTTGTACTAAAGTTTCTTGACTTTCTACTTATTGTTTGAAGTAAATAGAAATATTCAAGGACTTTTTTTGACTTAGTCAAAATACACTATTGATCTCTTATGCAAAGCAAACATGTCAAATGCTAAGAGCAGCACAACTCTAATGTATCCTGGTTCAAGGTTGTTCTTTGGAAATAGCGATCCACTTTAAAAACCTACTCTATACAGGAGTATCATTGGTACCTTGCAATACCTTACCTTGTCCAGATTAGATATGGCATTTGCTGTAATAAGCTTAGTCAATATATGTAGGCACCAACAATGAATCATTGGATAGCCTGCAAACATTTTTTAAGATACCTAAGGACATGGTTTGTTCTTCTCACGAGCAAAATCTTTGGATTTGGAAGGATATATTGATGGCTTGATGCAGATTGGACAAGTTTAACTGATGACAGGAAATCCACAATAGGTTACTTCATTTATTTTGGAGGAAACTTGATAGTATGGAGCTCAAGAAAGCAAATAATAGTGGCTAGATCAAATAGAGTTTAAATACTGTGCACTAGCACAAGCAACAATAAAGATCATATGGCTGCAATCTCTCTTCACTTAACTAAGTCTGGATATTGATAAATCCTTAATTCTGTAGTGTGATATCTCGGGAGCTAAAAAATTGACATCTAATCCAGTCTTTCACTTCAGAACAAAACATATTGAGACTAATGTGCATTTTATTAGAGACAGAATAACTGTTACAACCCGATTTTTTTGGAATTCTACTATAATGATTATTAGTAGAATCTTCTATACTCTCTGTTTATTTTGAATTAGTAAGAAATTAATTTTTGCGAATGTTATGGTGAACATAAAGTTCATAAGACTTTATTTTGTGAATTTTCATAGAAAATCAGAACTTCGTTAGAAATAGGGACTTTAAAATAGCTTGGAGAGCTAAATTTTTATATTGATTGTAATTCATAAGCCCTAATTTTGGATGTAGTAAATTATTTAACTCGCTAGATGTTTTGAAATGAATTTTGAAAGTTTACTTTTGGAAAAATGACAATTGGATGTAACAGGTGCTTTAAACATACTATATCATAATCTAAGGGCATTTTCGTCTTTTCTCTTAAGACATTGGAATTTTAATGATTAAAGGTTACATATATGTTAAGAATATGATATTGGTCTTGTGGTTCAAATTTGGTGAAATTCGGAGTTGAAACGGACGAGCGGTGAAATTCTGAAGGACTTAAGAGTGTAATCATCGAAAAGTTAAAATTGGGAATTTATTTCGAGTTAGGAGCTGTTAATGAAATATTTCATTAGTAAATGTCATATATAATTAAATTGGACCAATAGGAAGAAAGTTAAGAAGAGAGATATATATTAAAAAATTTGGAGAAAAAGTGAGAAAAACAGTGTCAAGTGAAAATTTTAAGTAGACAAGTGTCAATAAATAGCCATTTGGCATGCCTAAGATAACACAATGAGGAGTTGGGCTCCCTTAATGCTCACAGTCAGCACAATTTAAAAGACCAAAGGTTTGGTCAAAAATTCTATTTTGCATGCAATTTCTCTTAGAGTTCCATAAATCCTCTTTTCTTTCTTTCAACCAAATTAAAAATTAGCCACTAAATCTTAGTCTTTTTTCATTCGATCTTTAATATTTCTATGTAAAAATAAACCTAATAGCTAGTAGTATAATATATATGAAAGTGAGAACCACCAAAGAATGTTAGATGCTCCATGCAAATGTTGAAGTTTCAAGAGCTTAAAGGTAAAAAAAGTTAAAGCTTTAGTGTGAGCTTTGGTGTTCTGTTTTTGTATTCTTAAGCCGTGATATAGATAATCTTTGACGTTGAATTTTCTTGTCTTAGTAAGATTTAAAAGACAAGGTAGTGAACTTGGTAGAGAGAGTTTGACCAAGAGAAGAAAAGAACAAGTTGGAAAGCAAGACTCAAGATAAAAGTTTAATTTGTTGATTTTATAAGTGTTTATTAGAGGGCAAAGTGGCATGGTGATGTAATAAGTACAGGTGAGTAGTGTTGATTTTACTTTTAGCTTTAATTCTATTGTTGCAGTAATGCAAATAGCAGTGCATGCAAAGAATATAAGAAATGGATCTAAAATGCAAAGTTAGTAATAAGTCTAAAATTGAGTAAAATGTCTTAAACACAACCTGTTCGAGATTTATAGATTTTCAGGATAGTTAAGATAAATATTCAATAATATCTAAGTCTAGATTTCAAGAAAAATTCATGTAGATGTGCTTAGAATCAGAAATTAGGTCATTTAGGTATGTGATGAGTGAGTTACGTCCAAAAGCTTACCTAAAGGTCTTTCTACCAGTCTGAAGTTTTTACTAAATCAGTTTTACTATTTGTAGTCTTATTAGGCATTAAAAATTGAATTGGTTTCTGATTTTTAGTTAAGTCATAGAAGATTTAATAAGCTTTAAAATATGGTGTCACTCATATTTTTATAATGAAAATTGAGTGAGTTGTGATCTTTTCAATATAAGAACTGAATCTGTCCAGGATGATATAAGAAAGTTTTGTAATTTTACAAATGGCATTATATTTTCTTGTAAACTAAGGCCCAATGGTATTTTTCTAAACTAATAGACCTATCAAGTTTTCCAACATTATAAGAATCAGCCTAATAACATTTATAAATAAAAAGATGTAAAAGTAACAATACTGGGGCAAAATCTCGAAATTGCTTATTTTGATTAAAAATGTGATTTCGGAATTTGTGACCAAGTTATCTATGAGTTTTTAAAACCAAATTGGTTTCTTTTATGATTATTATTTGGAATTATTTCAAATAAACTTCTAATTAAATAAAAGTAAATTTATTCTAAATCAGTTAATAAATCAAGTATTTTTATAACCTCAGGTAAGGTAGAAACCATAGTTTCAATCCTTTGTCGGGACTCTAATGGCTCCAATTCAATCAGGTATTTGAAACCAAGAAGATGAAACCCTAACTCAAGGTAAAAGAGCTTAAGATTTCAATTAAGTTTAGGGTATAATCCGAAACTTTCCCAAATGTTTAAAGTAAAGGATTGTGCTAAAACTAATTAAGGTTAAAAGTTGATGGGTGAGGGAAACCTGATTAATTAAGAAGTTCTGAAAATTAATTTAAAGTCCTGTATTGTGAACAAAGTATGATCGTGTGTGTTGTGGATTATCGTTCGGGTTAAGATTATTAACCTCGTAAAAGTTGTAAATCCAGTTATTTGTCTTCAATATTGCAGTTATTGACTATTATCACTGCTTAGACTTTGTTGATAATTATGCTATGATATGTATAGATACTTCTGCACTAATTCATAAGCATACATATAGAATATTGACCGTAGAAAGCCTGTATAAAGCGATGTCAAAGTATTGGATTGTAATTCTATATAGAGTACGATACCAAAGTTACTTGGTCGTTACTATGAATAGATATGACGTCGAAGTCACTAGGTCGTTACTATGAATCGAATACGATGCTGAAGTTACTAAGTTATTATTATGAATCAAATACGACACTGAAGTTACTAGGTCATTAATTAAGTTAGAGTACGATGCCAAAGATACAGGGTAGTTGAACTATAAGTGATACCTTAGAGTAGGGTCGCCAATTTGATAAATATTTGTGTAGTCTCTAATAAGAGTAGTTCCACTGTGAGTCAGGCTGGTAATATGTTTACTTAGTTATGTATTGCTTTTATTAAGTTATTGTGCTTTATAAATCTTTGTTTCATGCTAGAGATTTTTTGTACGGTATAGTTATGATTGGCTGAGAACTAAATTTGTTTTGATAATATTGCTCTAAGTCGGATGACAAGTTATGAATGGTGAACTGTTCATGGTTAAATTTTTGAATAGTTTGTATTATTGTAATTGTTCTACTACCTTACTAAGCTTAGTAGCTTACCAAAAACTGTTCTGTTGTATGCAAGGGGAAAAAAAAGGTAAATCAGTGAGCTAACCAAGTTGTAGCTGTGCAATGAATATATGGCCAGACCGCGTGGGATTTTCTGAATAAAATATTTTAGTTATAAATATGGCTCATATTCTGTGTATTGTGAGCAATTTTCTAATGTAAATATTTGTACTAAGATGTTTAGTGTATAAAGTAAAGTTTTTGAAAAATTATATGTTTGTGTTCCTTATTAATAACATCTCTCTCTGATATATGTATTGTCAAACTTGTTTTTATATAATGTAGGAGAGAGATGTTACAATAATAGTTGGAGAATTAAAGATTCAAAAAATTCCTACTAAGGAGCAAGTAGCTGACATTCTAACCAAGCAAATATATCAGTATCTCAATATTTATATTTGAAGAACAAGCTCGTTGTTACAAAGGAATATCCAATCTCACTTTAGGGGCCATGTTGAATAGTCAATGCCACTTGTTGTTCATACCTGGCATCCAAATCAGCTTATCTGGGAATCACAGTTTAGTACCTTGGATTCCTTCTGATATACATTCGTCTAGAACGTGCTAGCATTCTCTATAGAGCTGACTATTGTACTTTGGCTTATGACGTGTTCAAGAATATTGGGATATTGTTCAGAAACTATGAAACCTTGATTCCTTTTATCCCCCTTGTATATAGTGGATATATATATATATACTTGCTCTGTAAAATATTAAAAGATCGAATTGAGAAAAAAATTATACTCAATTCCATTAACCTTTTCTATCGATTTTTCCTTTTATTCGTTAAAAGTTATCTTTTCAAACTATAATGAAGCAAGAAATTTAATGTAATTAATGATGATGTTAATATAGAATTATTTTTTCATTCCCAATTGTGAACTCATCTTGTCATTCTTATTCCCATTTTCATTCCTTGCAGAAATTACAGGATGAAAATCATATGTCTAATATTTGTCTCATTTCTTGGTGCACTCAGTTATATTTGATATTTTACATATTATTCATAAGTAAATTAATTGTATTTTCTGCTTATGCAAAATAGAAGCTCCAATATCAATATGAAACACTAGCTCTTTCTCTCTGTAAATACCATACTTTCCCTTCTATTTGATCTTATCATCTTTTCTATGTGCATTGTTTTTATTGACTTATGCATCAAAGTATCTTATAGGTGATAACCATTACCTTGTGCTTTCGATGCCTAAAGCAGAGCATACCTAGAACCAGCAATGACACATGGACAATTGGGAAAACAGCTCCAACAAAAAATATTTCCTTTTCGAAGACCTTTGACAATATTATTTCCAAATGTTTTGAACATCTAATAGACTGGAATAAATATTCCATAGTTGATTTCTTGTCCCTCACCAGTACCACTAATTACAAATATTTGACCAGTGTTTATTAATTTAACGGTTTAACTTTTTTATCCTAGATATAAATGCTTTAAAAATAACAAAAGAGTTACAATTTTTTTAAGAGATAAGGAAAACATAATTGGCAAAAGGTGTCTGTCTTCTGTTTCATGTGAGACATAATCTTTTATTTTTATGGAAAATTACTACATTGACCTTATTTGAGGTCTCCCTTTCAGATCTCAACTTAGTCTTATCAAAACACTCCTTTAGGGTATTTAACTTCATATTATCCAATTTATCATAAGTAGAAGGCCTAAATTCAATATCGTTAAGGGGCCATTGCCTTTTTTTTCACCACATTCGAATATCAACTTATAAACTTATCTCCCTCAAGGTCAAAATTTGCCCCTCTCTTACCTTTGACTTTGTTCTTCAACTAAGAGTAAGGTGAGCCAAGAAGTAGAACTCTCAAGTATCTAATTGTCTTGGTTTCCTAGAGTAAACTTCACAATGTACAAGGATATCTAAAACCAATAAGAAGGCGCCTTAGGCTTCACGCATTTTTTTACACTTTATGTTAGGAGTAAGTTAAACATGTGAGGTATGAAGTAATACTACAACGTATTATATGGTACATCCGACACCATAAGTTTTGTCAGTCTATTACAGAGTAATTATAATAACATTTCAAGTGAAAAGATGTAACACACTTTATTTTTATTCATACCCTTAGCTCACACACTTAACAAAATATTTGTTGTTAAGATAGCTTTACGGTGTCAAAGTTTAATGCAATTACATTTTACTTGATAATCAAGTATGTACCAGATAGCAAACTCTTATGAGCTGCAAAAGACAGAAACAAAATCACTTTTCTTGATATTTTATTTTGAAATTAAAAACTTGTAAAAAAGGCGTGCAAATAGAATACATTTTAAAAATTTCATGAATCGCTTACTTTAGGGGAGGGGCTAGAAGTTTGAAAAAAAAAAGTACCGACAAAAGCCACCCTAATATAAAATAATTGTAATATCTTTTTCATTTATTTTTCGCTTCCTTTTTCCAAACTCTTACCATTATTAGGCTTTTTATAATTTTTTGCCACCCACAAACTACATTTGAGTTATAAAATACACTTGAAGTCCGAATCTATTTTATTGGCGCGTCATAGAGGATTGTGCTAATATGGCCCTATGCAAGGCCATCTGTTGTGGATTAAAACTCTACAGTATAGATTAAATTTAATCTCTTTGGTTAAATTGCTCTGCATTTCATAGAATTAGATACCTAGACTTACTCTAACCCGATCTCAATAGCCATTCACCCGCTCGCTTCTATCATTATATCTCTCCTCTCTCTCTCACTCGTATAGCAAGCAGTCACAGACTGATAAAGCTTCCTTTGTTAATTGTTATTTATAAGAGTTGTACAAGAGAAGAAAAAAGAAAACTACAGAGAAAGAATCTGATACAAACCGACTTCAGCTATGGCTCAATTGATATCATTTTGTCCATATTCACCCACTAGTCTCACTTTTCATGGAGTAAAAAGAGGTTCACTTTCAACTATTTTGGTTAAAGAACTTTTGGGCTCTGTTTAGCTCCTTTTCTTATTGTATACATGCCCAAAAGGACCTAACTTTTTTGAGTTTTTGGCATTTGGGTTCTGGCTTAAACCTCTGATGAGACTGGTCTAGATATTTATTAGTTGATCACTAAGTGGGAATTTTTTCTTGGATTAATGGGCGTGTTTGGTTCATTCCTTTGGTAGCTTCACTGCTTTACAATGACAAAGTATCTTGCTCTAGGAAGTTGTCTTCGGCTATGAAGGTAGTTAGACTTGTTTATCTACATTACTATCTATCTACATAGCTATATATATATTCATTTTTTTAACTTGGTGCATCTCTTTACTTGGATTTTGCTAGTTGTTGGCTAATGGGCTTGGTTTGGATTTTGAGTTCATAAGTAGGGAGTGAGAACAAGTGAGCTCCAGCCTCCATAGGAATGCATGTGTATTCATTAGCAGCAACGGCAATAGTGTTGGTTCTTATGATACGAAAGGTTTGGTTCTTTAAGTTTTTTTTTTTTTTTTTTTGGCGTAATTTCAAGTTCTTCTTCGTTATGGGGTGATCAAATATAGTTGGAGAATACTGCTTGAAAATCCAGCTGAAAGAAAGTCAAGAAATTCTCTTTTAGCTTTGATTTATCGGCATTTGACCTCATCTATGGTTTGAAATCTTTTTCTATATTGTAGTAATTAGAGCAGCCTTGCCAAGTTATAAAGTCTGAAATATTAATGGAAGCTACAAGCAATGGAAGCTTGCGTGGAAAATTGAAGAAAGTTGTTCTGACATAAGGTGTGCATCTTTTTTTTGTGTTTCATTATAAAGTTAAATGCGGCAGTGGATTTCTTTTCTATTATGTTACATGATGCATGTTGTTGATCTTGTTCTTTTTTTACTTCGCAGAGAGAACTATGGTTCCGAAGTTGTTTATTTCACTGCCGATGTTAGGCAAGTATGTTCTTAGTGACATCAGCTTACAAATTCATTTAATTTGTAGAGTATTTTTTGGATGTAACAATTCAATTTGGAAGGTTTCGAGGCAAAGGCTCAGGTCAGTGTGGCTTTCTAATTGGTAGTAAAGGAGTTAAAAGAGGAATTCATAAAAGATTTTATATTCTCTAGCTTATTACGGGTTGGTGTAATTTACAAGAGAAAATACTTGTTGGGGACCTCAATGTGCTCGCCTTGTTATTGCTAAGGTAACTTTTTGATTTTCATATTGTTTACGCTTCTGTATTAGCTGCAAAAATTGAAAAAAGAAAAAAAGAAAAAGAGGGGAATTTTAACTGTACTCACATCCTCCTACTCTTTTCATCTTTATGTTTATAGCTCATTTTTAGTAAGCTTTAGGGTTTTAGAAAGCCAATACGCTTCACATGTGAAGGCTTTCCCTTCCTCAGGTCTTTGTTGTTTACCCGCTACTTGCTAAATGGCATAGTTGTAAATACAGGCGATGGTTGATGTTGCTGAAGAAGTTGGAGTTGATGTTGTTACTCATGGATGCACAGGGAAAGGAGATGTCCAAGCATGTTCTGCAATGCATTATTCTATATTTGTGTATTAACCCTTCAAGCTGACACTATTTGCTTTAAATTCTAAATTACAAGTTGTGGCTCCTTGGAATATGCTAAGAAGCATAATATGTCTATTTCTAATGACAAAGAAGTCTATATATAGCAGAGATGGAAACTTATGGCACCTTAGCCACAAGGTAAAAATTTAATAGCATAAGTTTTTCAACTGGATAAATGCTAAGATTGTATATTTGTATGGTTATAAACTCATCGTCTGTACCTGATTGTGTTCTTGTTGCTATATGTCCACCAATTTAAATTTTTCCTTTATAAAAGCTTTTGGTTCTTAACTTATTTGGTTTAGCTTCTTCCATGACGAGCTGCTAGGCTTATCTTGATTCCGTTCTTTCTCATGTGCGATTTTGTTTATTTGAAGGGTGAGATTTTAGAAGCCCCGGCGAACGAATCCAAGAAGGATATGTATATGTCAGTATATGTTGACAGTGGACCCAGAAGACGTACCTAATCAACTTGAGTGAGTCCATTTTACATTTTATTGTGATTTTCTCTTATTATCTATCAGTTTGTACCAACCCACGTTCTGTTCTCATGTACTCATTTTCTACAAATATGTGAAAAATGGGACTGCCTATGGGATCATTATTTCATTAAACTAAAAAGAGCTTTCCCTAGCATCTTTGCTTTCTGAGCTCAACCAAAGTGGTGGAAGGCACAGAATTGATCATACTGAGATGGTCAAAAACCATCTTGTTGGCATGAAGAGCCGTGGTGTCTATGACACTCCAGGTGGTACCGTTCTTTTCGCTGCTCAATGTAAGCTCGAATCCTTAAATTGGATTGAGAAACAATGCAATTGAAAGACTCTCTTGGCCTTAAATATGCTGAGCTGGTATATGGAGGCAGATGGTTTGACCCACTTCGCGAGTCTTGGATGCAGTAATGGAGAAGATCACAGAGACAACAACTGGTTATGTATATGAAGGTTCTATCATAGTAACTAACAAAAAGAGTCCCCATAGTCCATATAGGCAAGATATTTAGTCATTTCAGAGTAGGGATATCTATAACCAAGCTAATACTACTGGATTTATTTGGCTTTATGGTTTTCCAATGAGGGTCCGAGCAATTCTTGAGAAGGTATCTAAATTTAGTCTAATAACAATACTATTATAGTTTTGTTTGTCATTTGGACTGAGTTTATGTATTCTAAACCAATAATTCAGTTTATGGCATCGTTTTAATGATGTTTTCTAAAGTCCTAGTTCTACTTTTACGTACTTTTAGTATTACTTCTTTTTACCCGTTTTGTTTTCTGAATTGCACGACCGAGGTTAATCACTTTCTTTCCTCAAATTACTCTTTACATTTCAAAGACCGTGCTGGATCGTCAGATTCAGTGCTAGGAGAATTCTAATTTGTGTTAATAATGTGAATTGTCTCAAAGTCTGTTTACATTCTTTGTTGCAGCTTTCAATCGAAGAGCTTTCTAAATGCTGTAAATATTCCACTTATATAACATGGTGCTCTGAAGCTATTCCTTCTGTTTCGAAGAAGCTAAATAATTTTCATGAACTTGTATGCAAGATAATCCACAATTTCTAGATCCGGAATAAGAAAAAAGTGTAAAAGCAGATGAACTTCATAAAAGTTGCGGTACCTGAAGAAAATGATACAACTTCATTTCTTATAATTGACAAAAGAAATGCTAAAATCTAACTCAATTAAAGAAAAAGCAAAAAGAAGATGTGATGATATTTCCTCTTAACTCTACCTAGCACTTATACTTGATATCAGACATTAGTTTAATAGTTTACGATGTACATATTCTCAAATAATATAGTTTATACCTGCAGCGACTAGTTGTTTAAAAATACTAGCAGAGAGTAATAACAAATAGAAACAGGTGAAAAGACTTATATTACAGGTGAAAAGACTTATATTACAATTTGATTCAACAAGTTATGTATGGATATAATAAAACGTACCAGATTTTTGCCCAGTCCTTTATTTGACATATCCTTTTACGCAAGTCAAATTTTTTGACTTACCAAAAATTTCCTCTAGAGAACTATCAACAATTAAAAGGCCATGTCATAGAGTATTTCTTATAGCATGGAAATAACCTATTTATCAAATCTTAGCTCACCTTCTGCTGTTGCCTGTACTTGAGCTGCATATTGCAAATTCCAAAAAATGTCCTTGATAGACGGAAGGCTTGCATATGAAGAGATGCACTTCTGCATTATAGAGATCACAATTGACAATGATTCGTTGAAGCTCATGACCATAACAACCAGCTCAACTATTCGCTTCTGCTCATCTTGATTCTGAAGAGTTGCATGCAAATTTCAGGATCCTATTCAGTTAACAAACTTAAATAATCACAAAGTTGAGGTGATCTTTTGCAAATTCCAGTAAGCCATGAAAATATGTCGTAAACATAAGAGAAAAGCTTCTCATCAATGGAGATAATTGGAAAAAATTACAGATATGAATTGAGATGAGTGTTTAGTATGGTCTTAATATAGTATGAATTAATTTTGAACTTAAAGCACATACCAATTCCTTAGTAGGAATGCCGCTCCGCTAGCAGATTGGGAAGGCCTAACTAGTGCTTCTAGAACTATAAAGCCAAAGTTGTAAACAAAATCCTCTAAACTTATCATTTGCTTGAAAATTTGGCGTCTTCTGTTGCCTACAGATTAAGAATAGAAATTACAATCACATAAGATGACCGAAAATTTTCAAGAAAAAATAGTTTTCAGTTGAAATGAAGAGCCCTACTACATAATTTTCAGCTCCCTTTGAGATGATAGTCCATGGTCACTCACCTTCACCATCCGATGCGGATTGAGCAAGATATTATTTGACTTCAATCTATTACTGAAGAAACCATGAATGACTCCAGTATGCAAGGAGTGTACAGCCATGGTGACAACAATTAGTACTGTCAATCTCTAACCAACTGAGGACTTTTCGGGGAATGTTCTCTACACATTTACTTCTAATTTCAGAGAAATTAATATGGGTTTGCCCTCCTTGTAAATTTTTAGAAGTGTGAAGGAATAATCTCAATTAGTAAGAAAAGCAGATGCTAAAACTGCATGATTTATTCAATTCTTATTCTAGTGAAATCTTTGATAAACCAAATATTAATTTAGTTGTTTCGTATTATGGATATAATAGTATTCTTTTTATCTAAATAGATTTTTTTTCGAACATTCTATCAATGCATTTATTTATTAAATAAAGATGATTTGGAGTGAAAGAGAAACACTGAGATTAAGAAACATCATAAACACATTGGTATAGCTTTTTATTGATGTTTTGAAAATAAATGTGAACCAAGTTAGGCCTGCATTTATAAAACAAATGAGATTAATCAAATGTAACTTATTAAAAAAACAAAAACAAAAACAAAATTTACAGAACAAATGAGATTAATCAAAGAGGTTATTAAGTAGATATAACCTATGGTGTAATGTAGCTTGGACGACCGAAGAAGTGACTACCAACAAGTTTTGGTTAATTGAAAATATATTTTCGATCAACCGAATCACTTATCTGAAAATATGCTTTTCTCAGGAAGAATGGGCCGAACGGTTCTTTTTTCCGATCGACTAGAAATGTGAATTCTGCGATTTTTCTGATGTTTTAGTTACCCGTTTTTAGCGCTTTTTTTTTTAATTTTATTGCCTTTTTCGAATATTTTATTATTTTAAACTAGGATTTCGTATTTTTTTTAGTTCACTATATATTGTAAGCTTTACAGCACCATTCTACTGTTGAGTTTTGAGTTGATTGAGTTTAATAAAATCTATAAAGAGAGATTTCTCCTTTCTTCTCAAATTTTCAGTATTATACGTGAATCAACAATTGTTTGAAGCTCTTTTTTCTAGTATTTATGAGCAAATCAACTGATTAAAGTAGGTTGTCTTTCAATTTCTGAAAGATTTTCTCAATAAAAATTTTCGCTATATCAGTTGGTATTAGAACCGTATTCATTCTTAACAAGAAGCCGCCAAGAAGACATTCAGCCAACGAGATCCTCGTGGATGAAGCCTATAAATATGATCGAATGATGCAATTGTAGCAATAGGTGGCCCAATTAATAGAGCAGGTAGCTACGTTATTGGCTCCATAAAATTAGCCCTTCAATCATAATCATTGTGATGTTGTAGGCTTCATCCACTAATTGGGCTACTTATTGCTACAGTTGTATCATTCAATCACATTTATAGGCTTCATCAACAAGGATCTCGTTGGCTGAATGTCTTCTTGGTGGTATATTGTTAAGAACGAACACGGCTCTGATACCAACTGATATAACGGAAATGTCTGTTAAGAAGATCTTTTAGAAATTGAAAAATAACCTACTTTAATTTGTTGATTTGCTGACGAATACCAGGAAAAAAAAAAAAAAGAAGAAAAAAAGGCTTCAAATAACCGTTAATTCTAACAAAAGTTTGAAAGTTTGGGGGGAAAAAAAAAGAGAAAACTCTCTCTATAGTTTTTATTAAACTCATTCAACTCAAAACTCAGATGCAAAATAGTGGCCTAAGGCTTACAATATATAGGAAGCTAAAAAAAATACGAAACTCTAGTTTAAAATAATAAAATATTCAGAAAAAAAAGCAACAAAATAAAGTAAAAACGCCAAAAACAGGTAACTAAAACATCAGAAAAATCAAATAATTTGCATTTCTAGTCGACCAGAGCGAAGAACCAGTCGACCAATTCTTCCTGAAAAAATCATATTTCCAGACAAGTGATTCAGTCGATCAGAAATATATTTTCAGTCGACCGAAACTCGCTTGCAATCACTTCTTCGGTCGTCCATGCTGCATCATGGTGAGATATTAAAACTTTAAAATGCACTACTTGAAAAAATTAGAATATTTAAATCAATTAAAAGTTTCATTAATTGAGTTCGATCAAGTGAGTGAGATCGGCCATTTTTTTGGAGGCTAAGACTGAGATCGGGTGAAAAGCTAACAGAAAGTGGGAAAGATAAATGGAGAAGAAAGGGTTGGAGGTTTGATCGAGTCTAGTATTAGTTGGACCAGGTCGACTTTTGTTGTTTCGAATAAGGTTTTATTTAAGGGGATTATCAATTTTAACCCCATTTTAATACATATGATGAAAAGAGGGACAACCTATAAACTATTTACAAAAGTAAAACTTTTATTGCCATGTCATTTAATGAATATTTCGAAATTCTAAAATTACTCCTGACTCAACCCTAGTCGAAAATTTTCAACCAAGTCAAAAATAACGGAGGTGGCGTTAGGAGCGCAGTCGACTATTTTCGACTAGAGTCAAAATTGTTCGACTATGGTCGAATTATTGTCGAATGTTGGTTGAAAATTTTCAATTTATGACTTCGACCCCAGTCGAATTGTGCTACTACGGTCGAACAGTAGTTCGGCCCTAGTTGAAAATTTTTGACCGAGGTTGAAATTTTCTGGCCACCAATCAAAAAACGATCGGAACAACCAAGAGTTGCAACCGAACAAGTTCGACTACGGCCGAAATATTTCAATCCTAGTTAAGCAGAGGCACCGCTGCTAGGGTCGGGATCGAGATTGACGGTGGTGTTTGAAGTATTTTGGAGTTTGTTAGAGAAGTAGAGTATCCGAGTAATTCTACATGTGTAATATGACAATAAGGGTTAGTTCTGAAAACATTAATGAGTGAATCTTATTTTTCATCACAAGGATTTAGTAGAATCCTTATGTGTAAATTCCCCTTTTATTTAGTCTGAGTATATAATCGTACGCAATGGAGTGCATTTTCGCCAAAGACGAATTTAAATCGAACGGCCATATACATATGGCTTTACATATGGCCACATTATGATAGCGCTATTCTAGCCGCGGCCTTATTATAAAATCGGATATATGAGCAATAATACAACGTTATTTTCATTTTTTATCGGAGGGAAATCTCTAAGTATGAAATATTGTACATACATGTTTCACTAAAAATCAAGTGGATGGACCAATGGTTCCAAAGTGATGACTGATAATTTTATAATTAGACCTGAAATCTCGGTTATCAGAAGATTTTCAACAAAATTGGTACCTCTTTCGTACAAGCTGTAAAGTAAAATGATGTTGAGGGATCAAGCTGTATGAACAAATAGAATCTACTGACATTTTCGTGAACGCGCATGTGATTATGTTACTATTGGAACGTACTTAGAATAGTAAACGTGCACGTATTAATTAACACAAACAAAACCAATAGTAAAATTTAATAACATTAATTGTCTTTTTTCGTTTGACCTAAAACTGGCTTAATGTGACAATTTTTCTTTAATTTCTAAACAATCGATCTTGTTCAAACGGATATTGACCGTTGCACACTTTTTTTTCCCCTTCGGCCTATAACGTACTATGAGTACGTACCCCTAGTCTCTATTGACGAAACGATGTAACAACGTGAAATAAAAAATTTCGTCCAAGACACTTGAAGCATCCTATATAAAGGAGAAAAACCCTTCTAACAAAACACACAAAACAGAACAAAATCTACTCAATTTAAGATTGTACTCATTTCTGTTACTACCTCCAAGAATGGGAATGAGAATGGAACTTTGTGTCCCGATCGTTTTAGGCATGCTCCTATGCATCTTCTCGGTCGCACAAGCAGCCCTAGGAACTGCAACCTACTACGGGGCTCCCTACGTTCGTAAGTCAGTCGTAGTATATTTTTCTAGTATAGGATGGTTGTAGCGATCCCTTATGTTCCTTTAACTTGTTTAGTTTATTAGTAAGTACTATATATATAGTTACATGGTTGTTATATAAATATAACTTCTGTAAAAACCTTAAAATTTAAGGGGCAAAATGGTCTTTTGACCAGAAAAAAAAATTCAGATTATATAGATATATGTTTCCTTTTCTCTCTCCCTCATACCCGAATCCCCCCTCTCTCCCTCGCTCTCTACTCGTCCACGGCTGAAGGAAGAGGAACCGCCGCAACTCACCGCTCGAGCGTCGTCCGGCCACCAGGAAGCAAGCAGAGCTCCCCCAGGTAGCGACGAGCCAGCGCCGGCTGGTTGCAGAGTCACCAGAGCCACCACCGGAGCCGGAGAAGACAAAAGAGCTTTTTCGGATTTTTGGCCACCGGCGAAGATTCCGGATACTATTTGACTCTAAACCGATCCCGTTAGATTCGTGTCGTCGCAAGGATCGTTAAGGTATATATATCTTAACTCCATTTTGCCCGAATCAAAAGTTGCCATTTTAGGATATTTTGAGTTTTGGATTTTAGTTTTCGATCTGGCCGTTGGATTGCATTTTTGGCCTCATTTTTGGAATGCACTTGGAAAATGGAGAAGTTTGATATATATATATATATATTGTATTGTTTGGTGATCGGCACAAAAATCGCGATCGGACGGTCGAGATTTGTCTCGTTTTGTGCACCACCGGTCAGGTGTGGACCCGATCCCGAATTGGACAAGTTATATATCTAACCTAGCTATTTTGGGTGCTAGGAATGCAGTGAAGAGGTCTGTTTGCGGAATTGAAGCTCCGGTGAGAAGTTGACTTTTCGCAAGAGGACGATCGAGGGCTCGGAATTGGTTCCCGACCCTACGGGCGATCGTCAACATCACCTTGAGGACTTAATAGCGTGGTATCGCTATTCCGGTGAGGTAAAGATTCAATTACAAAGTTTTCAACTTATTTTGTTTTAAATTATGCATTACGCCCTATGTCTTGAAAATGTCGATTTTCATGGACTTCAATGGTTTGATTGAGTATTTGATAAACTTGTGAACTGTTGAGATATATTGGATTGTTTTGGGATTGGTTTGTATAGTTTTTACACAGGCTAAAAATTTTGGTTTTGGGAAAATAAAGCCGTTATGTTGCCCGATTTTCTGTAAATCCCAGAATAATACCAAATGAGTTTTAAAGCATGGTTTCTTGATATACTTGATGCATGGTTATTACACATTCTATGATATGTTGTACCTACCATAGGATCACACACTTGAGTTCCATTTTAGCATCATGGTATTTAGATCGCTGGCGAGTTGCTGCAGTGCTAGGTGAGAGACCTAGGCCCCTGCACAGGTTTTGCTGACACACCTCCGAGTAGTGTCAGGATGCTTGGTACCTCTGTTCAAGAGGAATTACAGGACTATGATAAGAGGATGGGATCTCATAGATATACTTGTACTTGGTTGATTTATGATATGTACAACATAGTGACTTTGGTTTTGATTTTGAATTTGAATATGTGATTACTCTTGATCATTTGCAAACTTGTTTTATAACTTGATTTTGGAAAGGTACCAACCATGCAGGTTTCAAAAGTTGCATTCATACTAAAAAGGTAATTGAATTCCTACTGAGCATGTAAATGCTCACCCCCTTATCTTTCCCTTCTCAGGTGGTGTACAGTGTGACTTGGGCAACTCCGGAGCGGAGTGACTAGGACTGGAAGATTGATACTAGTTTAGTATTGGTAACCACTTAGTAACTCTCATTTTAGGATTTGTAATAACATTTAAGGCCCATACTTTGGATTTAGCCTGTATTATCTATTATGCCTACTTGTGATGACAATGGTGATGCATATGTATGTTTTATTACTATTATCAACAGTCTATGTCCAATGGTGATCACAAACTATGGGAATTTATAATTTTAATTATTTTTATAAACTTTTACAGAAGCTGTCGTTTTTCAACTAGCTGTCGTTTTTCTAAAAAACTGAAGTTTCTAAAATTTTCTAAAACAAATTATGAATTTCTACTTCTGAAATTCCTCTTCTGCCACTAGCCCGGGATTTGGGTCGTGACAAAAAATTTTTGGTATCAAAGCAGAGGTTTAATTACCTCGGATGTGACACCATTAGACTAGATTGTGACTTTTTTTTTTTATAAAAAAAAGTACTTGCATCACTGTCTCACTAATATTTTGGCATATGAATACAGAATTATAATGCCTCCAAGGAGAAGAATACCAAGGCAAGAGCCTAGGGGTGAGACTCCTCCACCACAACAATAAATCCCTGACCCTCTGGCAAACATGTATGATGCTTTTAGAGCATTGCCGGGTCTAAGGATGGAGTGAGACCCTGAGGCCTGTCAAGCTAAATTTTTCAAAGGCTTCATGAAGCTCAATCCGCCATCGTTTGATGGGAGACCTGATCCCACTTTGGCTGATAGATGGCTTAGAGACATCAAGAAGACTTTTGCTACTATTAGAACACCAGTTGAGTTCCAAGTAACCTTTGGTACTTACAAGCTGGTTGACAGAGCGGTAAATTAGTGGGAGACAGTCAAGTTATCTCAAGATGTGACCGATATGACTTAGGAGACCTTCGAAGGATTGTTCATGAGTCATTATGCTAATGCTAGTCATAGGGCTGCTACGATTAGAGAGTATGAACGGCTCAAGCAGGGTGACATGACGGTGAATAAATACTATGTGTGGTTTATGGAGTTAGCACAATATGCCTATGCACCTGGAACAGATCCTACCCTTCAGATAGTCAAGTTCATGGAGGCGTTGAGGCCAGCCATCTTGGAGAAGAACGTGACACAATCCTTCAGCAACCTTGTTGACTTAGTTACTGCAGCCCAAAAAGCTGAGGCTTTTCTTGATGATCGGTCAACAACGAGGGATCATACAAGAAACAAGAGCAATGGGAGAAAGATGAACAAGAAGAACCAAGGACAATGGCAAGGGCAGAATTCTCAGCACAGTGGAAGTAGTAACAGTAGTGGCTCTTCAGGAAAAAGTCGTTATGGACCTTGCGGATGTTTCAATTGTAGACAGCAAGGCCACCAAAAGAAGGCTTGCCCCTACCGCCAAAAAAAATCTCCATTGTCTCAGAGAGGATCATAAGGAAGTCAGAGTGCCTCAATTCCTTTTCAGGGCAATCAGATGAGACCAGTGCAATCTCAGACCCAGTCTCAGGCATTCTCTTCTACTCCTTACCAGCAGCCTTATGGTTCTCAGTATCAGCATCAGTATAGGCCACAAAGTTCGGGCTATACTCAGAATTTCCAGACTCCACAAAGTTCTGAGAACCAAGGAGGACGTGGATATGCTAGTACCGGTCCAGGAACTAGTAGCAGTCGCCCAGGTCAAGGAAAAGGAAACAAAAGAAAAGCAAAAGCTTCTGGTCAAGCTTATGCAGTTGTAGAGGTAGATGAGACTTATGACCACACCGGCAGAGGTGTTGTTGATGGTATGATTCTCATTTCCCACTCTTGGGCTCATGTCTTATTTAATACTGGCGCTTCTCATTCCTTTATCTACATGTTATTTGCACAAATGTTGGGATTGGAATGTTCTATGTTAGATCATGTGTTGACTTTGGGAACACCCACGGGTGGAGTTACCGATGTTTCTACTATCTGTCGTAGTTGTCTTGTTATGATAGATGGTAGGAAGCTACTAGCAGATTTGGTAGTGTTGCCTTTACAACAATTTGATGTGATTCTCGGCATAGATTGGCTTTCCAAATACCGAGCCAACTGTTGACTGTTTCAATAAAAGAATGACTCTTTTTCCAAAGGATGGGTATCCTATTGTCTACCAAGCTCATTTGAACTCTTTGAAACCAAGTCCTATTCTGAAAGCATGCTTAGGTGGAAGGAAGAAAGTAGAGTTCTATGGGAATTTATTTTCCATCGATAGTAAGATGGGAACTGCCAATCAGTACCCTTGGATATCAGTGGTTAGCCAATTTCTAGATATTTTTCCTGAGGATTTACCGGGGCTACCACCTGATAGGGAGATCGAGTTCTGCGTTGATTTGATTCCCAGAGCTCAGCCAGTTTCTATTCCAGCCTATCGCATGGCTCCAGCAGAAATGACTGAGTTGAGAAGTCAGCTAGAAGATCTTTTATCAAAAGGATTCATTAGGAGTAGTACCTCTCCATGGGGTGCTCCTGTCCTATTTGCCAAGAAAGCTGATGGAACGTTTCGGCTCTGTGTGGATTATAGAAAACTGAATCAGCTAACGGTGAAGAACAAATATCCCATACCAAGGATCGATGAACTGTTTGATCAACTTGGTGGATCTAGATTCCTTTCCAAAATTGATCTTAGATCTAGTTTTCATCAGTTAAAGATTCGAGAGGAGGACATACCGAAAACTGCATTCAGGACTCGTTACGACACTTTGAGTTCCTAGTTATGCCGTTTGGTATGACTAATGCTCTAGCAGCATTCATAAACCTTATGAACAGAATTTTCAGACCTTATTTAGATAGATTTGTGGTTGTCTTCATCGATGACATCTTGATCTATTCTAAAACTCGAGAAGAACATGCTAAGCACTTGAGAATTGTGCTTCAGACCTTAAGAGATCATCAACTTTATGCCAAGAGATCTAAGTGTGACTTCTAGATGACGGAAGTGAAATTCTTAGGGCATGTTATATCACATGAAGGAATTTCAGTTGACCCTTCCAAGATAGAATCTGTTCTAGAATGGGAGAGACCAAAAAGTATAACCGAGATAAGAAGTTATCTTGGTCTAGCGGGTTATTACCACCGTTTTGTTGAAAATTTCTCGAGAATCACAATGCCTTTGACAAAGTTGACGAGAAAGAATGTCAAATTTGTATGGGATAATGATTATGAAGCAGCTTTCATAGAATTGAAGAGGAGATTGACAACTGCACCTGTTCTTACTATTCCTAACAGTAATGAACCATATGTCGTGTATACCGATGCTTCTGATTCAGGATTGGGATGTGTTTTAATGCAAAATAGCAAAGTAGTAGCTTATGCTTCCCGCCAGTTAAAGCCACATGAGAAGAACTATCCCACTCATGACTTCGAGTTAGCAGCGGTGATCTTTGCTCTTAAGATTTGGAGATGCTATTTATATGGTGTGAAGTTTGAGATTTATTCTGATCATAAGAGTCTGAAGTATCTATTTACTCAACGAGACTTGAACTTGAGACAAAGAAGATGAGTTGAGTATATGGAAGACTATGACTTCGAACTTCAATACCATCCTGGAAAAGCCAACGTTGTAGCTGATGCCTTGAGCAGAAAGTCTCATAACATGCTTGCTTCCTTGATACTAGAAGATTGAAAAAATTCGGTTACAATTGGTGACTATAACTTAGAGTATAGGGAAAATGGGAAAACTACTTATATCAGTAACATTGTGGCTACACCATCACTCATCCAGATAGCACAACAAAGTCAGTAGCAAGATCAAGAACTGAGAGCAATCTGGAATCAACTTCAGAATGGTGAACCGTTAGATGGTTGGAGTACTAATAGAGAAGGGTTTGTATTTTTTAATGGAAGATTAGCAGTAGTCAATGACCCTCATATTAGAGAGACTATTCTAACTGAGGCTCATAAGTCCAAATTTACAGTACATCCAGGTAGCACTAAGATGTACCATGATCTGAAGAAGCAGTACTGGTGGAAAAGCATGAAACAAGATATAGCTACTTTTGTGGCTAAGTGTTTGACTTGTCAGCAAGTCAAGGCAGAACACCAGAGGCCAGCTAGACTACTTCAACCTTTACCTATCCCGGAATGGAAATGGGATAAAATCACCACAGATTTTGTAACTGGTCTACCAGGAACTCGAAGAAAGAATGACGCTGTTTGGGTGATAGTTGATCGGATGTCAAAGACTGCCCACTTTATACCGATCAGGATTGAAATTTCACTCATGCAACTGAGTCGTCTTTATGTGGACAATATTGTTCGCTTACATGAGGTGCCGTCAAGCATAGTTTCTGACAGAGATCCAAAGTTTACATCAAAGTTCTGGAGAGCTTTGCAAAGAGCTTTGGGAACATAACTAAATCTCAGTACAGCTCATCATCCTCAGACAGATGGCCAATCTGAGAGAATTATACAGATTCTAAAGGACATGCTTCGCTCATGTATACTGGACTTTGGTGGAAGTTGGGATGATCACCTGCCATTGGTAGAGTTTGCTTACAACAATAGCTACAAAACTAGTTTTGGCATGGCTCCATATGAGGTACTATATGGGAGATC
>JXTC01000268.1:63357-141631 GCA_002914845.1 Trema orientale
GGAAAAAACGACAACAAAGTTATTACGACGACGACACAACCATCATTTTGATCTTTGGCGTTTAACCACAAAAGAAGGGAAGAGAAACAGGGGACTACGTGTCTGTTTGTTTTTCTCTCTTTTTTTTTTTTTTTTCCCTGTTTGAGAGAGTGGGAGAAGGGAAGAACGATGGGTAAAAGAAAGCAGGCTCTTTGGTTTTACAAATACAAAACGAGTCACTTTAATCATAAACGACAGAAAATTCAGCCGTACGAACGGCATTTTGTTATCTACATGAAACAACAACAATAACTGCGTTAATTGAACCAAAACTGTGTCTCATCGTCCAACTTGGACAATATCACAACAACGATCTGTCAGACTAAAACTTTCAATGACATGACATCAGAATCTTTAAACTTAAAACAAGGTACGTATATATATATAGGGCACCACTCCAATAGGTGTTTTTCTTTTTTTTATTTATGCATAGATATTAATTTGGTTAATAAAAATTTATTATGTATATTTTATTTATAGTAAAAAATAAAAGAAAGAAATAACATTAATGATGCACGTCTTTTAATGTACTTTATTATAACTGTTAGATCACTATTAGATGATAGACTAATGGTTTAAAAAAAATACCTGCATATAAGTATAAAAAAAAAAAATACCTACTAGATTAGCAACCATATATATATATATATATATATATCATTTTGTGACTTCAATGATTTTAATTAGAACATGAAGACTAACCAACACACGGCTTTAATTTTTACTAAGAAACGACGTGAAACATAAAAATGAAAAGTGACATATTGCTCGATTGAGTAGCTTCAGTTTTTAGCACGAAACGACATGAGAATTGAAATGAAAACGAGGTTCGGTAGAGCAACATGTTTTTTCATTAAAAAGTACTGCTATTTTTCCTTTTGAGGGGAAAAAATAGTTTAATTCTAAACAAGAATAGTACAATATATCTAATTTTTTAACTATTTTTTAGAGGTGTTCAACCGAATCAAATCATCTTTTTTAGGTAATATACCAAACAAAACAACCTATAATTGGTTTGGAGTGATTTCAATCTAGTAAAAACCATTTCAAGGACTAGTTCAAACCATTTATAGTACATTTGGTTTGTTTTTTAAGAAAAAATAATAATACTAATAAGTGTGAGCCCTATAATTGACCACTCCAAGCCTTAGTAGCGTTTTAAGCTTTATACCCACTTTGGTATAAATTTTTGTAGCCAATAATTTCATGAACGCAAGAATAAAGCATTATTTAAGGAGAAATTTAGATGAATGACCAATATTTTAAATTTGATAAAATAGATGTCCATTTTTTAAATTTTATAGCTAAATGTCTAAGTATATATATATATTTTTAAACTTGGTAAATAAGTATATCTAACAATTTTAGTTAATGTACTGAGTCTATAAATTTTTATGCTTAGTATATAAACATATATATCGGGCATTTTGTTACAACATTTGAAAAATGGATATTTACTTAAATTGTATCTAAAATTTAGTCATTTTTCTATAAGATCCTTATTTAAGAGTAGAAGTGAAATCATGCACATAACATACTACATTATATCAAAATTTTAACCAATCATTTAAGATATACGTATATAATTGTATATTTTGAAATATATATTGATATACCTATATATATGTCTACGCTCAAAATATACTAGTGGCTATCGCAGTATAGATTAAGGTGTCAATCCCACAGAGAAGTTAAATCATCAGTAAAAAGATGAAAAATAAAAGAATAATTGAAAAGAAAATAAATAAATAAATAAATAAGAAAATAATTAAAATTTAAGTATAGATAAAAATACCAATATGAGAAAATCAAAGCTTCAAAATTCACTTAATTGTTCGTTTAAGTATTACCAACTTTGATTCTTATTTACTACTCAATTATATGTTTCGCATCCCAAACATATAACTAGAAAATATAGCGTTTAAGAACAAAAATTAACCAAAAGTATTTAATATGAAAAATTCTTCCAATTAATACCAAAATAATCGATCTTCTTTGTTATCTAAGATCGACAATATATCAATATAACAATAAAAGATTAACTAATAAAACAAATATAATTATAATCTTTAAATCACCACATAAAGAAAGCATAACTGAATTTAAATTAGAAACTAGAAACTAATAATAACTTGAACTAAAAATATTAAAGAATTTAACAAATCAAATATCTAATGGTTGAAACACTCTAAGGAATCAAAGCCGAAAAATAAAAAAATTACACAATTAAGATTATCTCTCTAACCTCTCTAAAAACTAGTCTAACCTCGCACTCATCCTATACTTTCTCCTAGAAGAAGTGAAATTTTCTCTCTCAAAATTTTGTTTTTAGTCTGTCACATTCTAACTATTTATAACTGATATTGGAGTATTCTCCAAATCTTCACATTTCTAAAGGCGGCTTCTAATAGGCCAAGTGATGTGTCAAACCCCACATTTATCTGTATCTTCATTTTCCTCTCTCTCTCACGTTTCTTTCACTTATTTGCACAATTCTAAGACTTAGGCAATACTCTGGTGTGGCGAACATATTTGAGCTCGGTAGTTAATGGCGCCTAAAAGGCTAAAAAATGTGGATGACTTTACCAGCTGATGTGGTGGCTCGTGAATAAACTGAGGACCGGTTGCACCAAGTACCGATCGACACATGAACAGATATGACTAAAAGCTCCTGACGACGCAAGCCCACCACTTTTTGCTGCTTCACTCGCCTGTGCGCCCGCGTGTATTACACGGGCCTGGCAGATCGTTTCGGAGCTCGATCGAACGGTTGAAATCGTATCTGAAAAGACTCGCACCTAGGTTTCATTTTTCCGAGTTTTTCTTTTTTATTTTTAATTCTTTTTCATTTAATCTAAAACAAATCAAAAAAATAAATAACTAAAGCAAAATAATAATCTAAATCAAATAAATTCTAAATTAATTAAATCAAATTAAATTATCTTAAACTAAATTAAATTAAATACCTAAAATTAAAAAGAAACAAAATAAAATTTAAGTAAACTAAATCTAAATACTTAAAAATAAAATAACTTAAAAAACTACATTAAAAATACTCAAAAACACACAAAATTTATAAGTAAAAGAACGCAAACAACTCTATTTTCATAGAGTTATCAATATATATATATATGGGCAATGCTAAGGATACTCTCTTGGATACACTCTTTAGCACTCTCTCTTTTTATTGAGTGACACGTATCATTCACTAAAAATCATATTTTTTTACAACAAAAATAGTTATTATTTATATGGGTTATTATAGGTTTGCCATCCATGTCTTTCTCCTAAATCTTTAGTGATTTAGATTATTCTTTTTTATTTTTTTTCTAGGCCTTCTAATCCCCTAAATCCTAATATTTTCTAATTATATTCTATTTTTTTCTCCTAATAACTTTAACATTTGTTTTTCATTTTTTACAGAAGTTTTTTTCTTTTTTTACCATTTTCTAAACAACAAACATGTGATCTAATTAAAAAAAAGTGAAAGACAATAAACTAAAAATATCAGCAAAACCAAGCAAGAAAATTAAAGGGAAAAAAAAACACACACACAAGTATTTTACCTTCTGTTCAAGATAATGCTTTTCAATTCAATCAGTTATATCCTAAATAGAAGGTAAACCCACTGCCCACTTTTATATTTTGTATAAGATTAATTTCTCCCAAAATTAAAAATATTTTTATTTAAAATAATTATAAAATTATCAAAACACTATTATATGATTTCAAAAAAAAATAACACATCAAACCGTATACAGCCTAAAGAAGTACAGGATTTCAGAAAATAACACATCAAACCGTATACAGTTTGATGTGTTATTTTCTGAAATCATGTATAACACATCAAACTGCATATAATTTGATGTGTTATTTTATAAAATACAAAGCGTATACTGTTTGATGTGTTATAGATGAAAATACAATAAAGGCGTATACGGTTTGATGTATTATAGACAAAAATACAAGATTTCATAAAATAACACATCAAACCTATATAGGTTTGATGTATTACAGTTTGATGTGTTATTTTCTGAAATCCTGTACTTCTTTAGGCTATATACAGTTTGATGTATTATTTTTTGAAATTATCTAATAGTATTTTGAGAATTTTATAATTATTTTAAAAAATATTTTTATTTTGTGAGAAATTAATATTATGCAAAATATGAAAGTGGGCGGCAGGTTTATCTTCTATTCAGGATATAATTGATTGAATTGAAAAGTATTATCATGAACAGAAGGTAAAATACTTGTGTGTTTTCTTGCTTGGTTTTGCTGATTTTTTTAGTTTGTTGTCTTTCACTTTTTTTTAATTAGATTCCCTATTTGTTGCTTAGAAAATGGTAAAAAAAAAAAAGAAAAAAAAATTACACTAAAAAAAATGCAAAAAAAATGTTAAAGTTATTAGAAGAAACAAAAGGAATATAATTAGAAAATATTAGGATTTAGGGAATCGGAAGGTCTGGAAAAAAATAAAAAAAATAATCTAAATGACTAAAGATTTAGGAGAAAGAAAAAACAAATATGTGTTTGTGAAATTGAAAAACGTAAAAAGATTTGGATGGCAAACCTGTAATAATCCATGTAAATAATGACTTATTTTGTTGTCAAAAAATTTAGTTTTTAGTGGATACTACGTGTCACTCAATAGAAAGAAAGAGTGTCAAGGAAAGTGTCCAAGAGAGTGTCCTTAAGAGGGGCCCTTCTAAAATATAAGCTGAACCAAACCAAATTTATGCTATTTCCATGACTCATTTAGTTTGGTATCTAGTGATGTGCTCATATGTATACATTATTTATATACCTGTTCTAGCTTAAACTTGTGATTAATTGTTCTTTTGTTAAATTTTCTTATCTCAATTTGTGGTACTTTGTTAAATTAAACAAGTTAAAAGGTATTGATAGAAGATAGAGTTTCAAAATGGGCTTTTTCTAAAACAGTATAAGAAAAATGATAAGGAGACCAACCAACTTGTTTCAAGAGGTCCAGCATGTATGTTTTGAAAGGTCCAACATCTAGAGAAAATAAATGAATAGGACTAACTTGGGGCAAAATGACTTTTTTATATATTTTTCTAAAAGTGATATTTTTAGGAGCGTTAATGACTTTTTGACCATAGGTCAAGAGCTTCTTGACAATTAAAAAACTATTATTTAGGAATTTTTCATGGTCGAGAAATTCTGGACAATAGGTCAATAAGGCTTTTACACTCCTAAAAATGTTATTTTTGAAAAAATGTACAAAAAAGTAATTTTAGTCAAAATTAGTCCTATCCATGTCCTTTTCTCCAACATCTAATCAAGTGAATTAATGGCCCATAGGTTTAAGAGCCCAACATGGATAAGCCCATTAAGAAGATTTGTAAGAAATTGCCTTTTTTTAAGGTTAATTTTAAAAAATAGTCGTTTTTTACACTTATTTAATGAATAACAATTTTATAATTTTACTTTGATAAATGGCCCTCTCTTAGTTGATCTATTTTTTATAAAGTGAATCAATTTTTGAGATTGTAAATCAATTTTTTTTAAATAAATTAATTTTTTTAAAAAAATAAATCAATATATTTTGATATATTAAATATGAAAAATAGCCATTTTTTAAATAATTTTCAAAATTTAGCCATTTCTTAACAGTGTTTGCAAGCAGCCATTTCTTTATCTTGTCTCTTTTAAGTTTAGTTGAGTCTAAATTGCTGAGTATCATTATTATACAAAATATATAAACCAGCGACAAATAAAAAGGAAAATAATTATACATACAAATGATAAGGAAGCGTGACAAAAAGGGGAAAGTGGGTAAATTGGTACTCTACGCTAAGCTTTCACGTGAACTGCCGTATATGAGGAGGGGAGCAGCGGTTATTGAGGGACTCCAAGAGATTTTAAGAGAGCGAAATTACCAGAGAGCTGCTTAAAAGCCCTAAACATGCAATATTTTTAGAATAATTTCAACACTGCTTTTTGGCTGCTCAGAAGTAGCTTTTTTCCTTGTCTGGGTAAAATATTAAAAAACTTTATTAGAGATGAAGTCAGACTCACTTGATTTATTTAGGAGGAGTTTCGAAGAATATATGGAATGTTTTTTTTTTTAGTTTTATTAAAAATTTATATTTCTATATTTAGCCTTATCTTAATAAATGACAAAAAAAGTTGTTATTTAGATCCTCAGATCAAAATTTCAAATATATCATCTAAAAAATAATATTAAAAGTTATGACTTTTCACTTACTTCTACTGCATAAAAGTATGAGTAAAAGTTATCTCAAACGGGCCTTTTATTTTGGGTTTTTGGTATGTTTGGTCTCTATGTTATTCAGATATTGGCAAAATAGTTCCTCAGTTAGTTTTTTGGTAATGAGGTCCTTAAGTTTTAAAAATTTTGACAATTAAGTCCTTTTGTTTGTTAGTATTAAAGTTTTTATGAAATCAAACATGTTTAAGTGAAAGAAATTAGTACTTCATTAATACTAGTTATTTTAGAAGGGAAATGGAAAGAAGTTTTAAGAGAAATTTTAAAATTTTGAAATTTTTTATTTTTGAAATTTTTTTATATTATGTTATTAATTGTAATTAATTTTTAGTTATTTTCTTTCTACTTCCAACTAGTGCTAGTAAAATATTAATTTTGACCTTTAAAAGTCTTATATGTGACTTGAAATGCTCAATTCCATCCAATATTGTAACAATTACTTACAAAAATAACTTAATTGCTAAAACTTTTAAAAGTTAGGGACTTAATTACCAAAAAATATAATTTGGGGACCATTTTGTCAATCCTGAATAATATAAGGGGTGTTCACACCAAAACCCTTTTATTTTTCTAAGGTTACGATATAGCCTAATTATGATAATTTGAATTATTCTTTCAATTTAGTCAATTCTTAGTTAAGTTTCTGTCTCTGCTCTTAATGCTTCTACATAACTGGTTATTGATTAGATGAATTGTTAATCATAATAAGACAGAAAGGAGATTTATGTATCAAGTTCATTGCGATAAAGGCCATAAATTACATGTAAAATAGAAATATATTTATATGATCGGTACAGTAGCTATATGACTTTCTAATGATCACAATGAAATCTTAATTAGTTAAATTCACATAGAAATATAGTAGGATGGTAATTAAGGGTAGTTTTATTAGACCTTGGGAGAGGCTACTGAATAATATAGGGGATGTCAACTATCAATGTGGCAATACGTACATTAAAAGAAAAAGATGTTTTTTTCATATTATATAAAAAATATAAGCTGCAACTAGTATTTTGAAATACGGACATCTACTTAAAATAGGCCAAATATTCAGTCATTTTGTTGCAAGACCTTATTCTTTTAACTTACATTTGTTATACATATATATATATAGATAATAAACTGTTAAAAAATACTGTAAAATTTAGATATGCTGCAATTTAAATCTTGAAGTATAGAATCCATAAAATAATAACTTGAGATAAATAATTTATGAAAATTGATACATCGGTTGACTTGTTGAATAAGTTTAACAAGTAAAAGATAATAATATTATTATAACTGAGAATAATATAGGAATGGTAATGAGATGGATCAGAGATGGTTTTTCGATTACCATCTCCATCCCCGAAAGCCAATTACAATATCATACCCGCCCCATTAATCATTCTTTTGGATGCGAGGACAGTGCGGGTATTAACTAACGGATGACGGGAAAAACTATAGTTACCTATTACCTATTGATAATAATAAAATATTAAAAAAATTAAGATGAAAATGCTAAATTCTTTTCATAATCAACAAAATATTAAACAAAACAATATATTAATAATTTTTAAACTCTAAAATTTAAATATATAAGTATATATAACTCTCCAAATTCATTATTTTACCAAAGATATAAGAATATAAATAATGTAAAATTAAATAGATATTTATATGTATAATAATGTTTCTATGTAAATATATATATCGGGGCGAGTACAGTGCAGATTATGTTAATACCGTCCCTGTACCATACCCGTATAGGTTATTTTTCTCGTTTGAGCGGTTTTTTCCCTCTCGTTCGGATTGGATAACCATGGATATTTGTAACCGTGGATTATATTGCTATCCTTAGAGGATAAATCTAGTTTTAATGAAGAATATTATTGTCTTTTTGTTATTAAAAGTAGTCAAAAACTCAGTATATGATATCAATTTTCACAAATTCTTAATTTTAGAGTATTATTTGTAGAGGCTGAATTTAAGGATTTAAATTACATAACATTCAAATCTTAAGATATATTTTTTTAATTCACCCTATTTATATATATATATATATCCATTTGTCGGGGGAAAAAAAATTAAGCCAGAAAGTAAAAGTTCTTTTCTAAGAGTCTTTAAATTGCAGGGACTCTTTCTAGTCTTTAGTTCAAAAGTAGGGACAGTCACATTCATATCTTCTCCAAATCTTCTGTTTTTTTTTTTTTTTTTTTCCTTCTCTGCTTTTTCTTTCAAAAAATAAAAATAAAAATTGTGTGAGACTTTTTTTTTTTCATTTAATAAAGTAGCAAGGCAGTGTTACTACGGATAGAGAAGGTTAGGTGCCACATATAAAGGCCATTATAAAAGCCAGACAATGGCACCCAACTGTACACCGTGAACTTATTAACATCAGCCATTAATGTTTAGTCCCTCAAGACCTCTCTAAGGCCTCTAAGGTCCCCAAGGCCCAATTTTCTTTTTCTTTTTCTTTTTTCTTTTGGCATATGAAATTAACTCTACAAAGTGCAACATCCCAACACAATGAGCTTTCTTCTACATAATGTGTCATGATTTTCTTCAGTTAAATTTGGTATATATGGATTTTCCTTCAAAAAATTTGCGGAAAGTTCGTTCACATAATATGGTACCCAAATTAATTATAGCAGTTTTTTTTTTTTTTTTTCCGAGGGAATCTTCTAGCAATGATTAATTACAATCATAACGTACTGAAATCTCAATCTGCATTACTAAACTAGCTATGACTATCAAAGTGATGTATATATTTAAACTCACTTGAAATTTTTTTCATACATTCACTTCAAATTATAAGTAAACAACAAATAAAATAACGTAAAAACACAATCGAACAGACAAGTATTAAAAATTGATACAGTTTTCAGAGTAAGAAAACGATTTAGTTACCTTGCTTAAATTTTGGTATGCAACGCAACGACAAAAAACTATTATCTTATCATATATACGATTAGAGTACTTGATACTTGAATGTCTTATTCATGCGGGATATATTTAACTTGATCAAAATTTTATCAGCCTCTAAATTAAGGTCAAGGTCCTAAACCAATTCCCCTCGTAGTACCCTTTATTAAAAAATTATAATAAAAGAACCTCAGTATCCTTTCGAGTTCTTTAGTTGCTTAATCATTATTTAATGATTTTTAATAAGACTGATCAAATCATAAAGACAACTTTGACATATACAATACTAGGCAATTATGTAATTTTTCACACGTTAGTAAGATTTTCAACATTTTTTTTATGGCCGTGGAGTCATAATCATTTTTCATAAGTACCATAATTGAGGTTCAGCTATAAAAAAAAAGTACCATAATTGAGGATTGCAATGTTCGGGGGGGGAAAAAGATAAAGAGGATAATTGCATGATGCCATTAAAAGTAAAAGAAATTAATAGAGAGAAGAAAAACAGAGTAGTTTTGAGTTTAAAATTTGAATTTGAAACCTACCTTTCACATTTATTATGCTTTTATATGTCATTTAATTAAATGATACAACGTGTACGTTTTACCATATTTATTATGGACACACCAGATTTCCAATTTTCTAATTTCTCTTTACCAGTTTCCATTATTTGGGTCTCTGTTTCTCAGTTCTGGCCACGAATTTTTGAGTGTGTATCTATTCGGCAGCATATAGCCAAAAAACATGCAATATATCAAAAGGTTCTATCCACACCACATTTCAAGTATTTTTTTTTTCCTAGAAGAAAAAAAAAAATACTTACTTCGTTAAGGGCATGTTTGGTGGTAGGACGAGTACAATCAGGATAAACAGTCTTAATCCAAAATAACATTTCTTTTTTTTTCGGAATAACATTGTAGTTCAAATAACATGTTTGTTACTTGAGTATTAAATAACTAAATCCCAAAGAGCCAAAAAATAGTCTTCTACTCCATGAGATTCAAACATGTAGGATGAATTATCCGACGCTATAATGATCTCCTGCATCTTGGTTTCAATTCCAAATATTTGACACTTGAAGGGCCAAGGCCGTTAACCAATTAACCTATCTATCTAATCGATGATAATAATAATTTTAAACCAAAAAAAAAAAAAAAAACCACTCTGTTTAACAGGTAGAACTTAACATATTAACCGCCATATATATTCTTTTTCATGAACCTTTTTTTTTTTGGGTTAAGGTAAGGAGGAAAGTAGAACTGGGTAGACATGGATTGGCTAAAAGTTTATTATGCAAAAGTGACAAAGATATAAGAATTGCTAGTAGGAAAAAAATTGAAGGGCAGCAAAAATCAATAAAATATGACCATATCTAAGTCAACAACAAGAACATACAAATCTAAAATTAGCTCGAGTCTTATAAAATAAAATAAAATTTCTAGCTTTACTATAGTCCCTCATTCTTTTTCTTTTTTTTTTTCCCCCGGAATGGAAACCAAGAAGGAAATGATAATCACGTAAAAAGAATTATATTATGTTTCCCACATGTGATGTAATAATCTATAAAAAAAAAAAAACAAACAAACAAACATTTTGCAGTAAAACGCAGAAATTTTGTATTCAGATGTCTTTTACCCTCTTTTTTTTCCCCTTCTCAAATTGTTTTCCTTTTTTTTTTTTCCACCTAATACAGATCATCCAAATTGTTTCTTCCAAACAGAATAACTATCTAGAAAAACAAAAATTTAAAAAATAATAATAATTAAGGATTTGGATCAAAGGATGAATGAACAACCTTGTTTTGTCTCCCCATAAGCCAAAGCAGAGTCCTTCTAGCGAAAGATGGTGTTGTATTCAACTGAGAATCCAAACTATTACAGCTCTGATTTTCTTCTTCATATCCCAATTCATTCCTTCCATTCCCCCATCTCCCAGCCTCAATCCCCGAAACTGTTCTCCTCGGAATCGCATTCCCATTCTTGCTCTTCAAATCTTCCTCCGAAACACCATTACTGTTATTATTGTTATTACTATTCCTGGGAATCGGAAACCGGAATGAGAAAGCTCTTCTAGATGAATCAACAGCTCCATTCTGATTCTCGTTCTTCCCTGAACGAAGCCAGATCTTCGATATCGAAAAGCTCTCTCTCTTGCTGCTCTGACCCAGATTCCGAGAACCCATCTGGGTATTGCTCAAGTTTCGACTTTCTTCGACTCCATGGAACTCGAATTCTCTCTGGGAATCGCAATCGCATACCGAGATCGCTGCTCTGTGTCCCGGTTTCAATGGCAGATTTGGCTTCTTGCTTGACTGTTTCTTCAATGGCGTCCTAATAGGTACTTGCAGAGAAGAACTCTCGTCCATTACGTAAGCGAATGACCCCATAGAGAAACACCTCCTACCGTCGACGTCGCCATTAATGGCGGTACTAGTAGTACTATTACTACTTCCTTCGCCACCGTCGACGTTTCTGAACTTTCCCAGCTTTACGGTCACGACTTTTTCCCCTGAATCGACCGTCAAAGTCCGGTTATCGTCGTTTTTGGCCGCGATCTCTCGGGATTTATGAGCTACATCGTTGTCGGTTGCTCCAAACTCGTTTTCTTCGCGGAAACTCATTTGGGCATTTTGTCGAACAGTTGAACTGCTTCTCCCAGTAGCTGAAACATGACCAGAAACCTCTCTGTCTGTGACTATCTCTCTCGAGCTTTCACTCCCAGATTCGAGAACCAGAACAATGGGGGAACAGCTCGTGTTGGGTGAGAAATCTGGGAGCAAACTCGCTCGGCAGAGAGGGCAAGTGGAGTGAGAAAGAAGCCATGTATCTATACACTCCATATGAAAAGCGTGGCTGCATTTGGGCAACAATCTAAGCTTGTCTTCTGGCTCAAATTCACACAAACAAACAGCACAGTCAAATGGGTTTTTCAATCCGATAATGGCTTTGTAATGGAAGACTGGTAAAGTGTCTATAAAGGACTGGTCAACACCGGCGTCATGGAGATGAAAGAGTTGCTGAAGTTGGCCTTGAAGAGCACTAACACTCTCTAAGTCATCTGGGTCTCTGTTTGGAGGTCTCAAGAGGAACCTTACGAGAAGGTGAAGCAAACCAGAGACGAAGAAGATTATGGCTAAGATTACAATGATGAGTAGTATACTGGGACTGACTTTACTGTTGAGATTGAAGTTATCTGATTGAGTGTTTGATGGTGGAGGTGGCTGAGAAAAGAAGTATGATTGTTCTGTAGGAGAAAGAAAGGGTTTTACTTCGGTTTGAAGTAGATGTCTCACCATGTTTTTTCTAAGGAAAAGCTCACCAAAGATTGAAGCTTTTTTAGCTTGAATACTTTGTTTTGAGGAATCCCATCTCAAGTTTTTTTTTTTTTTCAATTTTATGGAAAGAAATAAAATAAAGTAAATCAAAGCAAAAATGGAGAAACCCAGATGGCAGAAAAAGCTAATTAGGCCAAATATCTAATGCCGTTTGTGATGGATATAGAAACTAGAAAAAGGCAGGACCTCCTTGATGGAGACTGAAATCGGTTTTTGTATCAAATTCTATTTTTGAGTTAAGATGAAACAGCAGGTCAAATTAGAGAGAGAGAGAGAGAAAGAGAGAGAGAGAGAGATGAAAGGCTTGTAATGTGGAAATAAATGGTGACAGAGAAGAGATTTCAAAAAGAGTAGCTAAATAAAATCTACCAATATTGCAAAATTAAATGAGATTTACAGATCATTAGCCAATATTGAACTGTCAATCCCATTCATGGCAAAACTTAAAGTGAGGAAAAAAAAACAGAGAGAGAGAGAGAGAGGTTTTATAATAAGATTTTCATGAAAGGCAAGGCCCTTTTCTGGTTGACTTCAAAGAAACCCTGGCATCAACCCCAATGAGCATTTAATACTCTAAGTTACAAATTTTGTATTCACTCTTTGAGAGAAAGAGGGCAAAAATTTCATGTACTTTAAGATATCACATGGAAATGCTAACCTAAACAAGTGTAAAACCTTTTTTTTTTTTTTACTTTTAATGTGGTTATATTTTACTCTGCTACCATTCTTTTCAGGGTCTTCTATTCCATGTCCAATCTGCACCCTCTCTTGAGTAGGACAAAATAGGTGAAAAAACCAAGTCCAAAGAGAGAGAGATGAATAACTAGAGTCATTCTCATTCATAAAGGGGGGCAAAAAATATTTGATAGAAGGAGAAGAAGAAGCTTAGGATACTGTACATTATTTCAATATTAAAATAAATAAAATTAGGAAAAAATGGGGGGGTTTTCTGGAATCTGGACCCCAAAGCATGGGAAGTGACACTCTTTTCAGCCTTTAGTCATGGATTTTGGTATTGACTTTCTGTGCTGCTTAAAGAGGAGTCAGTGATAGAACCAAGCATCCAAAATAGAAGGGTCTCTCCCACTTTTTGTTTCCTCAGTGATTCATTTGATAGCCTTTCGGTTTTTGGCGCACTTGAGCCAAGAAAAGAACAAATAAAAGAGAAGACAAGAATTTGTTTTGTAAAAAAAAAAAAAAGAAAAAAAGAAAAGATGGTGTACTTTTGTTATTGGAAGTGGCATGAGCGAATCATTTTAGATATACCTGGCGCCACAGCGAATTAAACTACCACTTTGACAGTGACCATCTGCGGTTAAAAACTAAATTAAAGGGGTCTAAATTGACACCAAAATGTACTTTCTTCTATTAGAATGGAAGAAGAAGGTGACTCAGAGCTATAGAAGGAATCTAGACACCTCTGAAGTATAAACTTGGTTAACCTTTTTTTCTTTAATAAATAATGGTTTTCTTAGCAGGTAACTATACATATAGGAAATCAATCCGGTAGGTATTTTTTTTGTTTATCTATTTATATATATTATTTTATCTAATTAAAATTCATCACGTTTGTTTTTTTATGATAAAATCTAGAAATAAAAAATATTAAATAATGAGTATTTATTTTTATTATTTTTTTTCCAACTATCTAAATTATGGTAGCCATTAAATTATGATCTAATGGCCGAGAAAAAATACTTATATTTAGGTAAAAAAAAATACCTACTAAATCGGGAATCATATATATATGTGTATATATATATATATTTCACAAGCATTAATCAACTTTACATTGTTTAAACAAAATTAGAGATGGGGATGGAGTAATGTCACACAAGCCAATCGTGTGCATATGAGTATACAAACGCGTAGGAATTCATACAATTCTCAAGTCACAAGTTTTTTGATTAAGAAGCTAATTAGTGACAATGATAATTTGTACAAATGCTTATGACAATTATTTCATTATTCCAATTTTTCAACTTCGGTCAGTTTGTTTAAATTCTTTAAATGATGATATCTATGGCAGGGACTACCAGCCAAAAGGAGAAAACAAATTAAATATGCTATTGCTAGCCAAATACATCTAAAATGTTTTTATGTCGCTACTGCGTCTTGTATGAATTAAACAATGGATTATTTTTCTTTTTCTTTTTTCTTTTTCTCTTTTTTTTTTTTTTTTTACTATCACTTATTCGGCCTGTTGAAAAAATAAATAAATAAAAACAAGACAACAAGACAATATAACCACCCTCTAATTTGAGCAAAACAACGAAATGAAAAGACAAGATAACTACTCAAGAGGTCGACAAAAAATGAATAAGCATACATTACATATATGATATATCATATATATTCAACACATGTACATATCATTTGTATGGATACATATTTATGAACATTCCACTCAACATATATATATATGAGTGCTTTTTCAATAGATATTGTGATATTTACTCATCCATAGATACTTTGATTTTAGACCATTTGTACCAAAAAAAATCAATTGTATTTAATGATTATCTATATATGGGAAGGTTATTTAAAACTTTAAATGGTGGGCAACTTGTTTTTTACCTGCTAAAAAATGAACATTTCAATTGTTTACTTTTCAATTTTTTAATCTTAATCAATTGAAAAAACTCCTAATATTCTAATTATAAATAATTTTTTGTTAAGGATAATACTCACTAATTTTAATTCCCTACGTATAAAGTTTACTCATGGCAACGTTAAGTTAATATAAGAAAGTAACAAACTTATATTTTAAATTTTTTTAAAAAAAGTAAACTTACGATCATAAAAAATTATAATTAATGTGTATCAAAATAAATTAAACTAAACATATTAATACAAATCTTAAGAAAATTTGATAACTAAATTCTATTTAAAAAATTGAAATTCATATTATAGGTAACTAAAAAAAAAATTAAAAAGTGACAAAATCACGTTCTAAAATTATATAAATGAAGTATGGCAAATTAAATTCCAAAAAATATTTCATTTCATCTTGAAAGAAGAAATATTAAAATAAAGTATAAAACAAAATAAGATTAGAATTGTCCATAAATTTAAATGGAATATTTTTATTCCATTACACATATATTAAAAAAATATATATATTCCTAAAACTCATTTTGTACATGAATTTGAAAAAATAAAAATAAATTTAGTTTTTTTTATTGGAATTAGAATGAAAATTAGTAAAATTAACCTGCTATTGTAGGTCGTTGAAAAATAGCCATCGATAGAGAAAAATAAAAATACTCATTGAAAATTTACTATATATATATATAAAAGATGCATGAGGGGGAGTTGACTTGATTGAGTACCATTTGGCCTTCTTTGTATCTGAGTCTCGTATGTTTCGTTCTGTAAGCTCATAACAGTTCAGTCTTGTCCCTATTATTGCCTTAAGTTACTCACAATGGTATGCTTTCCTGCTTTCTTTCTTCTTTCTATACATATATACATATGGGCACCAATCTAGTAGGTAATTTTTTTTTTACCCACATAAGTATTATTTTTACCAATAAAAATTTATTTTGTATATTTTTTTATTGTAAAAAGTAGGAAAGAGAAATAGTATTAATGATGCACATCTTTTCATGCACCACATTTTAGTCGTTGGATCACTATTAGATGATGATTAAACAGCTAAAAAAAATATCTACACATAAGTAAAAAAAAAAATAAAAAATACCTACTGAATTGGCGACCTATATGTATATACATAGGGTAGTGATTTTAAATTTATCAATTCTCCAAAGGAAAAACGAAAAAGAAAAATGACAAGACCAAACAAAATGATCAATAACAACTAATAGCAGACATGCCTGCAGCTATGGTACTAATTCTCTTATCTTACCCAAAATTAACGCAAGTGAAATGTCCACCATCTGGAAATTCAAGTCTCCTCGGGCGCAATAGTACGATTTAGGGGGCTGTCGTTCGAGAGAGAGCATAGAAGAATTATATGGTCATTTTACAATCTCTATGTACTTTGAAGATCCAAAAGTACCCTTGGAAATGTGTAAACATTAAACAATATAACGTAGAATACTTATTTGTATTTTTTATTTATTTTTCCTTAGGGTATGTTGTATTTCGTAAACTTACCTTGCTATGACCCAAAAATTTGTATATTTTACAGTGCCCTAAACGAAAGAAAAGGTATTGGTTTACTCCCAGTGTAAGACGAGTTTATCAGGGAGCACCTCTATGTAGAAAATAAAGTTTGTAGGATCATCATTTGAACATGTAAACACAACGATGTAGCATAAAAGAAAGCCTAGAAAAGTTAGGACGCATTTGGTATAGGATTCAAAATCTTAATCTATAAATTTGAAAACATCATTCATATAGAAAGCTCATAGGATAAAATAGTGTTTTTTAAAGCTAACAAAAAATTTTCTTGGTACGATATGGATTAGTGCTATTTTTTAAAAAAATAATGTAGTTTAATAATATTTTTAAAATATTACTAAAGCTTTTCTTTTTATACTTTTAAAATATCTTTTATTTATTAAGTTAAATAATTCAAAACACTCGAAATATCACTAATACCATAGAGTAGCAACTTAAAAATGCCACTAAAAAGGAAAAATATAGTAACATTTTAAATGTCATTAGGCTTTTAATCGCACAGACATCTTTTACATTTTCTACAAATGTCACTAATTTCATAAATGCTACTAAAAATAGGTAACAATGACAATTTAAATGTCACATATAAGGATTTTTGTTGTGGTGGATAATAATGTTAAGAAATGAACAACAAACTAAAATAAACATTTTTTTTAAGGGATTAATGCTAAATGCACACTATCTTTTGAACGCTCCTAGTGATCTCACTGCTTAATACGTTGATTTCATTATCTAATTTCACATTGACATTCTAAAAGTGTGCACATTTCCATAACAATAAAATATCGATTAATTTATTGTATTAGACTAATGCCTAGGGAAGAAATAATGGTGTATGCACTAGATATAGATAACGTTTATATACATAAAGAACATAATTAGAACTTTACTACAAAATTAACAAAGTAGTAGTAGTAATCCAACTCTTCCTTTGGATTAAAATATCAATTAAATATTTGTATCCATTTGCACTGCAAGTTGATGAAATCTCTTGAAAAGCTGCTGTCGTTGTTATTATCTTATATGGCGTGATATAAGGGATTTCAACAAGTGTTCATTCACTTTGTTATAATGTCGTATTGTTTATTTGTATATTCAAAACTAGAGCGGTTTTCTAGTTGTCCTAGAGTAGAGGCTGATCTGCTAAAAATTGACCATGCCAGGCCATGCTGGCCTCTTCGTGACAAAAAAGCTAGTTATAGATAGATATAGTCATTTTAATTTCCTATGTGTATGACATTATTTGCGTTATCAAAATATATATGTCAATATTTTACAATATACCATAAAATGTGCATAATTAATGTATGCGTTTCAGTGAGAGTGACTCATCAAAAAAGCATCATTCAAATATAGTGACCTCACTCATAGCTCTGAACCGTTCTCTATGTACACACATGTATGTTGTCATATACAGAATCTTTACAGGTGGCAAGTATTTGAGGTAGGTGCCCCGTGACATTAAAGTCTAAGTTAAACATATGGTGTTCTTTTTCATTTTTAATTTTTTGATAAATAGGTGAATTATATTTTTCTTACATACAATCCCAGTATCGATAATATACGGCCTCCATATACGACTTCAACTATAGCTTAATATTTTAACGAAGAACACAAGTATTGCATTTAAGTTTTAACAGAGTTAATAGTCCTTTAAAGGGATTTACTGCAAGTCTTTATTTTCAAGGCAAGATCAGGATGGCCAAACTGAATAGTCAATCACATACACAAGCTTTTTTTTTTTTTCCTATCATTTTATTTTGTTTTATTTTATGTTTAGTTTATTTGAGATGAATGTCTTTATCACTTTTACTTGACGAAGCTCCAAACTCATTAAAAAGAGTATATACTCTAGTTCCCAAGATATATTTTATTTGAATTTTCCTTTTCCCTTTTTGTGTAAAAGAATTCTTACTTGATGTTCTTAATGATATATATGGAATTATGGATTTTAATCTTTTTAAGGACAATAATCGTCAATTAGTCATACTAGTCCTAGGCAACCGACTTCAAACCACATATATATGACAACAATTGATCATGGTAATATAATGACGGAATAATATCAAAAAAAAAAGTGACCACTACATTTAATGTCTTATCAAAAAAAAAATCGCACATTTTTTCATTCATATCAAATTAAACCTTGAAAATTGGATATTATCCCATATAATGACCCAACTGCTTCTCTATTTTTTTCACCAAAAAAAAAACTACTTCTCTGATTTTCTCCATATATATTGACCAAAACATAACTTCGGCTACAATTTCTGCCCTTAAAAAAAGACCCTGCTATATAATTTCCAGGACAAGTGAAGATTAGGTAGAACTCAATGACACGTGAGACCTTTAAAGAATTAAATAAAATTCAAACTCAACTAATCCACCTCACTTTTCCTCATTGTTAAGGTCTTTTGTCCCATCTCGCTTTATTGTCAAAGATTAGTTTTTCATAAAATCTTAACCATACAAGAATCTTAAGATGTCAAAAATTCGGAAGGAACAAACCTATATATCTCAAGAGTATAGCATTACCCACATATTATTTATGTCACATATATATATATGCCATCACCGTAAGCCAAAACCATTTTGTAAATGAGGTAGCTAAATTCATGATATATATATATTTCATCACCGTAAGCCAAAACCATATTGTAAATGAGGTAGCTAAATTCATGATATATATAGTTGCCAATCCAGTAGGTATTTTTTTTTTTAACCTATGGGTAGGTATTTTTTTTTTTAGCCGTTGGATCATCATCTAATGGTGATCTAACGACTATAACGAAGTGCATGAAAAGACGTGCACTATTAATACTATTTCTCTCTCTTACTTTTTACAATAAAAAAATATGCGTGCTAAATTTTTATTTGTTAAATTGATACTTATATATAGGTAAAAAAAAAAAAAAATACTCAAAGAATTGATGCCCTATATATATATCTGGAAAAGACGTGGACTTTAATGCAATAAGGTGGTCAATATTTATAACTAGCATTACATTACCCATGTGCATGTGAAGCGATCAAGTTGTTCATGTCCCACACACACCAATCCCAACCTTTACCAAAGCGATATAATATAGTAAAGTACATTTATATTTATATTATATAATTGTACATGATTTTATTTGTGATTTGAATATTTTGGAATGTGTCAACGCGTTGGAAGTTTGGACAACCTAGCTAAGAAGATTCCAAAGAGTACTTAATTAGAAAAATGAAAGGCAGACTTTCCGTGGTTTCTTCAGATAATTATCACTGGAGCCTTTTTTTTCCTTTGATGGGCGAGGTGGGGGGTAGGGGTGGGGTGTTCGATCACGTGATTGTCGTTTAACTTCAAAAGAAAGAAAAACCATGTTTTTAAAAGCGTCCAGAGATGAGCGTAGTAATAATATATTTCTACCTTTGAGTCTATTCTTGCTAGTTCCATTTATTTTTAATTAGCAGCTGAAATAGTTAAACTGAAGCTTAACGGAAAAAAAAAAAAAAAAAAAAGAGCTTAAAAACCAACGATTTCTTTCTGAGGAAATTTGATTTTTTATGCTAATTTTTCGGGAAAAAAATGAAAAATCCGGGAATTTGAAATTGTGCTGAAAAATCTCGGATTTAATTATAAAAATATCACTTTTAAAAGTCTTTAGAAAAATACTACATTTATTAATTGATGAGATACTTAAGGTAGCTATTTGAGTTATTTGAGGTAATTTGATTAGTTACTTCAAGTAACTGGATTAGTTACTTTAAGTAACCTAACTGGTTACCTCAATTATATCTTGAAAAAAAAAGTTTTCTAAATATTTTTTTAAAGTGTTATTTTTCTAATAAAATTTTTAGAAAGTGATATTTTTCTAAATCAGTCCCAAGTTTTTCAAGAAAATCAGTTCATTTGGGATTTTTTAATTTTTGGTACTTTGGACATAGAATTTTGTAAGAAGCCCATTCTTTCTTGGACTAAATGCTATTTGGGCTTGAATTGAAAAAAAGAAGCATAACCCATTATTTTGGTCTCTTTAATTAATACCAGCTTTAAGATTCACATTTGTCATAGAGTTTCTAACACTTTTACCTATAAAAATAAGAAAGAATAACAAAAATACAGGGGTAAGATTTTTTTTCCAATTTTGTATAGTTTTTAGAAAAATATCACTTTTTTAAAATTTTTAGAAAAATACTATTTTTAAAAGATTACTAGTTACCAGTTTCTAAAACCTGGTTACCGGTTACCAGTTATCATTTATATACCAATTATAAACAACTTTAATTACTAGCTACTAGTACTCGAAAAATGGTTACCGGTTACTAATTACCATTTTTTAAAATGATATTTTTCTAAATATTTTTTAAAAAAATAGCATTTTTTCTAATAAAAATTGTACCGGATCTTAAAAAAAAATATAGCCCACTGTATTTTTCAAATATTTTTCCCTTAAAAATGGCATACGAGGCCTAATTTTCACTTTGTTATTTAGCAGCAAACTAATCAATAGACAAACCTGAATAAATTGGGAGAAATTAACAGGAAATTTTGAAACTTTACAATAAAGCTGCGATAAAGTAAAAAAACTGATAAGAAACTACTAAGGGTGATAACTTAACTAGTAAACCCCATGAAATGCTGCTCCACCTAATTTCCTTCATTATTTTATGGCTGACTAGTTATTTGATTATTTTTTGTCCCAAAACTCAGTATATAACTAAGCTAAAAAGTTTATTGCTAAATGTCCAACTCACTTAATGACAAAAGTGAAAATACAACATATTCTATAATTGAAGCATTAAAAGAAATGGACATTTAGCCATAACTTTTAAAATATGGACATCTACTTAAACTAATTTAAAAAATTGATCACCCACATAGTTTTTTCATTATTTTAAGATATTAATTCAATGTTTTGAGGGTTAATTATATTTTTATATATTGTATTTTGATTATTTGTTCAATTTATACTTTGCGTTTTGGTTGTTATCAATATTGACCTTCAGATTTAGAATTTGTAACAAATTTATATTTTCTTTAGGTCAAACATCAATTTTGATTATTATATTTACGAAAATACCCTTAAAAGTTTAATTAAATGTTTAAAAGAAGTCAAAATTAAAACTTATATAAAATTTATAAAGTTTTCTTTTAATAATATTTAATTTTTTTAAGTTTTTGCATTTTTTAAATATTTGTTCTTTTAGTTATTAATTTTAATGAATTTTAAATTTTAAATAAATATTAAAATATATATTCTTAAAGTTTAAAAGAGTATTTTGGTAAACTCAATGGTCAAAATTAGTGTTTGACCTAAAGAATGTATAAATTTGTTACAAGTTTCAAATCTGAAGGTCAATATTGATAATAACCAAAATGCAAGTTCTAAATTAAACAAACAGTCAAAATGTAAGGTGTAAAAATGTAATCATCCCATATTTTGAAAGGCCTAACTTCATTGAATAAAAGAGCCCAACAGCCAATTAATTGAATTGAGGGAAATTATGTTGTAGCACTTTAAAGCATCTTCAATGCAATGTTAAATCATTGTGCTAATGCTATAAATTAGCATAGAGCACAAAAGTTCTCGTCCAATACAATTCTATTTCCTGTTTCAAATTTAGGATATACCATACTTTTTGTCAAATTTGATGTAAAGAATAGCATAATTCTAAATTGGTCATTCAATTTTATCGTCATCTTATATATTTTTAAAGTATTAAAATCCACACTTTCTAATGCTTAATCAATTATTTATATACTTTCAATGTTCAATTAATTACTTATATACTTTTCAATGCTCAAACAATATGCTTTTTAAAACAATAACAAAAATAAATTATTAGTCAATAAAAAATTAAAAATATCATTTCAATAGTATTGTGCATTGGAACAAAACTTAAATTTTAGTGCCATTTTTAAAATTTGTTATCTTTTATACCAAATATATCTTTTATATTAGATATGGTTTTAGTGGTTTGTATAATTTTTGTAATAGGAATAGTAATAGAAATAAAATAAGTATTAATCAGGCTGAAATTCTAGATTTGTTTTGGAGTGAAATAGTATATATATTTTGACAAAAATACTGTAATTGTTAAATTCATATATAGTTAAGTGAGCGAAAGTATATAAAGAGGAGAAAGAAACTAATAGAGAGATAGTTAATAGAGAGTGGTGAGAGAGAGAAAAAATAGTGTTAGAGAAAAAAGAGAATGTGATGAGAAAGACGGAAAAGGGACAAAATGGAGAGAGAGAGAGAGAGAGAGTAGTGAAAGAACAAAGAAAGAAAATAGTAAGCGAGAATGAGGAGAGAGAAAGCATAGAGACATAGAGGAAAAGGAAAATTGTGAGAGAGAGATGGAGGAGAGAAATCATAAAACAAGGAGGAGAAAGTAAGCGTAGAGACATAGAGAGAGAGAGAGAGAGAGAGAGAGAGAGAGAGAGAGGAGACGGAAAATGGTGAGAGAGGGAAGAGAGAGAAAGTGTAAAGAGAAAGAAGGAGGAGAGAAAAAGTGAAAAGATAGGAGAAAGAAAATAGTGAGAGAGAGAGAGAGAGAGGTAGAAAAAAGAGAGAAAATAGAAAGAGAGAGAGAGAGAAAGAGTGTGTGTGTGTCTGTGTGTGTGTGTGTGTGCGCATATAAAAGGAGAAGAGAGAAGGTGGTAAGAGAGAGGAGGTAAAAATGGTGTGTGTGTGTGTGTATGTGTGAGAGAGAGAGAGAGAGAGAGAGAGAGAGATGATCAAATAGAATGCAATAGTCATTCCTCACATTTAATCATAGAAGATAGAAGCTACCCCTATCTAATTTTGCAATTCTCGAATTATTAATTTATTCTCAAAATTAGAGTGATAACTTGAAATCAATTTGTGGCATCTCATATATTAATATAACAATTAAGCCAAATAGAATAATTTTATTTTTTTAGTGGGTTTTTAATTAAAAACTCTTAATTGAGCTTAAATTAATTAAATATTATAATCCAAATTTAATTTAGGGTTAATTTTATTTAGGGTTTTTAATTTTTTAAAAACTTTGAGTTTTAAATCTTTTCTCCTCCAAACCCTCTACTTTTTCACTTTAAATCTGCTTCCAATTAATTGGCATAAGCTAAATACATATTACACACCTAAAAAAAATAATGCGTGTGACTTGTGCATGACTGATTCCATCCAAAATTTTTACAGTAATTGACGAATTGGGGCTGATTTTGCTATAACTTCGGAAACCTACGGACCTGATTATCATTTTTCTCAAGGACCAGATTTCAACTTTGAAGGCAAATTCAAGAGAAAATATGCCAAAAACCCGTTACATGAAAATTCGTTGCTTTCTTTTAAGAAGTACCACCATTGCTAGCAACAGATGCTTAAATGCATTAGTTGCATTAGAGTTATCTGTTCCCCATGAGCCCTAAATAAATAGACAACGCTTAATACATAAACACGTCGGATGCATCTATGCATAACAAAACACATCAAATGCATTTATGAATAATAAGACTCGTTGATGGAGATCATACGTCTACTTTCCATACTTATGTTAGGCGTAAATATAGAAAGTAGATATTTAGCTATTTAGTTATTTTATTAGGGTGTTATTTAAATTTTGAGTAACTAGCTTATTATTTTCCTTTTATGTTTGGTTTTAGAATATGTCAGTTTCCTAGTTTTATCTAAGAGCTTCTCTATAAATAAGCTCTTCTATGTTCATTATTTTTCAGACTTGATTAATGATATACAACTATTCAGAAATTCTCTCTCTAATATTCTTCTTCTCTCTCTAAAGTTCTTCCTCTCCTTCTCTAAATTCTTCTTAAATTCCTCTCTCTCTCTTCTTTCTCTCATCTATTCTAAATTCTCACTCTTGTTCTACATCAGTTGGTATCACAGCCTCGTTCAATTTCCTTTGCCTGAATTGATTTTCTCCGCCGAAATCTCTCCAAATTTTCTTTTCTTGTCCTAGTTTAGCCCTTTTTTTTTGTGTTTATTTTCGTCCAAAAAAAAAAAGCACTGTTCAAAACCGGCACTGTTCAAAACCGGTACTGTTCAAAACTGGTACTGTTCCAAAAAAAAAAAAAAATCTGATCATCTTCCTTAAACCTCGCCACCTTGCTTCAGCCACTGACCACCACTGCCTTTGCATCAGTCCCCGACATCACCAACTCCCCACCAGTCCAATTTTACATACCAACAGTAGAAGCATTTTTGGAGGTCCAAATTGGTCAAAATTGGGTAATATCTCTTCTACCTTGATTACTCTACTTTTAGATTAGTTTGTTTGACTTTTTAATTAAATTTGCAACGGATCTTAGTTTACTACAAGTTTAAAATTTTTGTTTTAATTTTTCTCAAAAAAAAAAAAGTTTTGTTTTATTTTATTTTTTTATAGGACTTTGCTTCATTATATAATTATTTTCATTAGATTTTCATTCATATCGTGTGCATCTTTGCTTGATTTATTTTTCTCATTAGTTAATACAATTCTAGTCTTGTCTCAGCATCACTTTCTTTTTCTTTTTCACTATGCCTATGACTGTGAAAGACCTTGAACGCCTTATTGAAACTGTTGAGAATTGTCAAGATCAACATGATAAAAGATTTGATAAAATAGAAAATATGCGTCAAACTCTTACTGATGCAGTTGCCAAATATAACACCAGAATGGACAATATGGATGAAGAGATTAGACAAATCAGTCGTAATAATAAAAAACGTTCACAATCTGATCCTATTTTTGTGTCGAATGTCTCTCCAAAATCTAGTTCTCCCACTCATCCTAAAGACACTAAACACCACCCTTCAGGCTTATTACCCACCCCAACTGGTCCCATTCACATAGTCCAATCTAGCGCTTCTTTTCTGATTGCCGATGCCTATCACGACACTTATAATGCTCCTGACCCTTTTCCTCCATCTCGTCCCACCCATTATCCTAGGCACATCGAACCTCAGGATAGACAACCTCACTATCAAGCACCCAGACACACTTATGCTGACAATCCAGTTAGGAAAGTTAAGTTGGATGCTCCAGAGTTTGATGGTAGGTTAGACCCCTCTACCTTTTTAAGTTGATTGGATCAGATAGATGAATACTTTGATTGGTATAACATGACTGAGGCTCAGCGCATTAGTATGGCTAGGATTAAGCTAGTGGGTGATGCAAAATATTTTTGGAAAACTATTGTTCGTGATGTTGACCTTAGACGTCGTCCACCAATTCTAACTTGGGATGAAATGAGAGATGTTCTTAAGACTAAATACGTACCACCTTATTACATGAATGAGTTGTTAGATCAATTTCTTACCCTTCGGCAAAACAACTCCACAGTTAGTACGTATACATCCCAATTTAAGTCTTTGAGGGTCCGATGTGAGGTTAATGAAGAAGAGAGGGTTCTTATTTCTAGGTTTATCACTGGACTTAAGCCCGATCTCAAGCGTGAGGTTAGAGTTCGTCCCCTATATACTTTAGCTGATGTTTATCAGACAGTCTTAGAGTATGAGAGGTACCTTAATTCTGACCTTAGACGTACCACTTTTCAGCCCTCTAGTCACACTAGTACCTATCCTAGGATGAATCCTGTAGAGAGAGCCAAATTGAATAGACAAATCGAGGGTCTTTTGGAGAAAGGTTTTGTTCGCCATAGTCTTAGTCCTTGTGCTGTTCCTACTCTGTTAACTCCTAAGAAAGATTGATCTTGGAGAATGTGTGTAGATAGTCGAGCCATTAACAAAATCACGGTCAAATATAGGTTTCTTATTCCTAGACTCGAGGATATGTTAGATGAGTTAGCTGGTGCCCAATGGTTCTCTAAGATTGATCTGCATAGTGGATACTATCAGATTAGGATTCGCCCAGGTGATGAATGGAAAACAGCTTTTAAAACACAAGATGGTCTTTATGAATGGTTAGTCATGCCTTTCAGAATGTCTAATGCCCCTAGTACTTTTATGAGAGTCATGACATATGTCTTACATCCTTTCATAGGAAAGTTCCTTGTTGTGTACTTTGATGATATTCTCATTTACAATCGGACTAGGGATGACCATTTAGATCACCTTCGTCAGGTTTTGATGACTCTTCGTGTTGAAAAACTGTTTACCAACCTCAAAAAGTGCTCATTTATGCAAAATTGAGTCTTGTTCTTAGGTTTCATTGTATCTGCTCAGGGTATTTCCGCTGACCCTGACAAGGTTAAAGCTATTCAAGAGTGGCCAGAACCTACTACCTTGACCGAAGTCCATAGTTTTCATGGTTTAGTATCATTCTATAGGAGATTCATTAAGGGTTTTAGTACCATTACTGTCCCAATCACCGAGTGTTTGAAGTTGGGTACTTTTCAATGGACTCCAGCTGCACATAAAACTTACATTGACATTAAGCAAAAGATGATAGAAGCTCCTGTTCTTCGGCACCCTGACCTTTCTAAGGTATTTGAAGTTGCATGTGATGCTTCCGGTGTAGGAATAGGAGGTGTTCTTAGTCAAGATAGTCACCCTATTGCTTACTTTAGTGAGAAACTCAATGAGGCAAAACAACGCTATTCCACTTATGATAGGGAATTTTATGCTATTGTCCAATCTCTTCGTCATTGGCTTTATTATCTGTTGCCCAAGGAGTTTGTCCTCTATTCTGACCATCAAGCCCTTCGTTACCTTCATTCCCAGAGTAAGTTGAGCTCTAGACATGTTAAGTGGGTTGAGTTTCTTCAGGATTATACTTTTGTTCTCAAACATCGTGCCGGGGTAGAAAATAGAGCCACTGATGCTCTCAGTCGTGTCACCACTGTTATTCATTCTACGCATAATACTGTGGTAGGTTTTGAGCGCCTTAAGGATGAATACTCTCAGTGTCCAGATTTTGGTATCATTTATCAAGAGGCTTTAGATAACCCCACTCCTACACAGGTTGATTTTCTTATTAGGGATGTTTATCTTTTGAAAGGTGTTAAGTTGTGTATTCCTCGTACTTCACTTCCAGATTTCTTAGTATGGGAATTACATGCTGGAGGTTTAGCAGGACACTTTGGTAGGGATAAGACAATAGCTTTGGTTGAGGATAGATTTTATTGGCCTTCGTTGAAATGAGATGTTGCTCGCATTGTCTCCCAGTGTCGTACTTATCAGTTAGGTGAAGCTAAGAAACAAAACTCAAGTCTGTACACACCTCTTCCTGTGCCACATACACCTTGGCAAGACCTTAGCATGGAATTTGTTTTAGGTTTGCCCAAAACTGCCCGAGGTCATGATTCCATTTTTGTTGTTATGGATAGATTTTCTAAGTTGGCTCATTTTATCCCTTGCTCTCGAAGTACTGATGCTTCGCATATGGCTAAGTTGTTCTTTAAAGAGATTGTAAGATTACATGGCCTATCCACAACTATAGTGTCTGATAGGGATGTTAAGTTTGTTAGCTACTTTTAGAAAACTCTTTGGAAATTGTTTGGGACTGCATTGAAGTATTCTTCTGCTTTTCACCCTCAAACCGATGGTCAAACTGAAGTTATTAATCGTAGTTTAGGTGATTTACTTAGATGCTTGGTGGAAGAGAAGCCTGGAAATTGGGATCTTATTTTGCCACATGCTGAGTTTGCTTACAATAATTCTGTGAATAGATCGACTGGTAAAAGTCCTTTTGAGATTGTCCACGGTGTTTCCCCACGCCCACCCATTGACCTTATTCCTTTGCCTACTGATTATCGCCCATCTGATTTTGCCCAATCTTTTACTGAGCATATACATGATTTGCATGCTGAAATTAGACGAAAAATTATTTTGAGTAATGATACTTATAAATTAGCTGCTGATACGCATCGTAGGCATAGAGAATTTAATGAAGGTGATTATGTGATGGTACGCATTTGTCTTGAACGTTATCCTAAAAATGCTGTTAAAAAGTTACATGCTCGAATAATTGGTCCTTATCTTATTCTTCTCAGGCTTGGATCCAATGCTTATTTAATTGATTTGCCATCGAACATATCTATTAGTCCAGTTTTCAATGTGGTAGATTTGTTTCCTTACTGAGGCACATTTGAGCCTCCTACTTTGTCTTCTTCTGTTTCTGCAGGCACATCTTCCTCATCAGTTTCCCGTGCTCCATCTGCGCCATTGGACCCACCAGACGTCATTGTTGAAGTTTTGGATGATGAATATGTTACCTCGTCCTCTGGTAGTTACCGTCGTTTTCTTGTTCGTTGGAAAGATCGTGCTTCGACTGATGACACTTGGCTTACTGAAGAAGAATTTCGTCGTGTTGATCCTGGTCTCTTGGACAATTACATACATGTTACCTCGTCGGAGTCGAGTTCTTTTCAACCGGAGAAAAATGATGGAGATCATACGTCTACTTTCCGTACTTATGTTCGGCGTAAATATAGAAAGTAGATATTTAGCTATTTAGTTATTTTATTAGGGTGTTATTTAAATTTTGAGTATCTAGCTTATTATTTTCCTTTTATATTTGGTTTTAGAATATGTCAGTTTCCTAGTTTTGTCTAAGAGCTTCTTTATAAATAAGCTCTTCTATGTTCATTATTTTTCAGACTTGATTAATGATATACAACTATTCAGAAATTCTCTCTCTAATATTCTTCTTATTTCTCTAAAGTTCTTCCTCTCCTTCTCTAAATTTTTCTTAAATTCCTCTCTTTCTCTTCTTTCTCTCATCTATTCTAAATTTTCACTCTTGTTCTACATCACTCATCCTTTAAGACAGGCACATCCATTTGAATATTATCTTGCTGTCAGTTTAACTTGAAAACCAACAAAATATTTGTCACATATTCGTGATTGGCAATCACACAAGATAAGAATCAATCAATTAAGAAATTATATTTGTAAAGGGAAACGTTCTGTTTAGTTGAGTCACGATAAGTATTAGCCTATTGCACTGAATACCATTCTTCCGTGTATGACATACAAATTAAGAAAGTGAGGAAGAAATAAATTCAGCCATAGCAAGAAGAGAAGAAGTTCATCTTCTTATTCATCACATTCATCTCTCATTGAGACCTAATGAAAGTGCCTATACACTGGATTTGCTTGGAGACTCTAGAAAATAGAAGGGAAGATCAGAGAGTTGTGAAGCTTGTTGTTTTCAAGATGAATTCCTTTCAAAAATCTATAATTAAATTTACAGAGGATCCATGATCACTAGCAATTCTGCATCCATATAAAAAGGAAAAAATTGGTTCATTAATTGAGAGTTGTGCTCATAGAGATACCAATATACCCTACGAAGGAATCAAACTATATATAGTATTCTCTGGAAAAGAATAAAAAGCCATTAAGACTGCATATAAGAATAAAGAAAACAGTTACGGAGATATTATTGGGAATATAACCAACCCAAATTCGTCGCTCATAAGATCTCACTTCAAATGAATATCAAAATAACCAATAAATAAAAACAACAAACAAAATCAATCATTACAATACAAGAATTCAAGTAGAATTCTCTCAAATCAGGAGAAAAAATACTGCCCATAGAAAAGAATTCCACTATTTGAAAATTTTTTAAAATCATATAAATTTTCCTCTTTTCTAACCCGATACCCCAATACACTCAAGAAATCTCTCTCACAAGTATTCTCATCTCACGCATTTCCTCTCTTTGAATAACAGTATTCCTTATTACAGAAAGAAAATAAGAGAACTCTCACCTCTCCACTCTTTAAAAGGAAATACAAAGAGATTAAAAGGGAATTTACCAAAATGGAATTTTTTCAAAAAAGGGAAATACTTAAGATGCTACATATTGGGGTGATTAGTAACTAGGAAAGTAGTCGCCTTAAATAAGGCTCAAGCCTCAATCTTTTTTACCGATGTGGGACTTTAGGCTTCTTTCATATTTTTATTATTTAGCCAAATTCCAATAAATTCTAATAGATATTATGTGAAGAATAATGTGTATAGAATAAAGAAGAATATACGCGTTTATAGGCAAAAGTGGGCCTAATTAGATAATCTCATAGTAAAAAATTAATTAAGTTTTATTTCTAATAAAATCCGTTGTAGTGAAATATTTAGATAAGGTCTGATTTGAACTCTAAATATCCTAATAGTTATAAAAGTAAGTATTCAGTTTTTGAAATACAAAAAATACAAAGGCACCATAAAAATATAAATATATTTAAAATTCCACATGGACAACATAACGAATAGTGCGAGTTTTGACCTTAACAATATCGATAGTTTTTCTTTCTTCTTTTTTTTAGACGACTGGATCTTTTATCTGTCATCAGTTATTATTTGATACTTGTCGTAGTTTTGTGATATGGTTGTTTTCCAGTACATAGAGAGGAAAATTTGATATGTAGTTTAATTTACCAAAAATCATAATTAATTTAGACTTTAGTATTTGCAGCCCATTTTCCTGTGATGGGGCTTGCAATTTTTTTTTTCCAAATCAGCTCAAAGTTATTCTTAGCCCTTGGATCCATGCTTATTGTCGGTTGGGTATAAGTCCGTACCCTACTAAAGAATTCCTCGCATAAAAACCGGACATCTTTAGTATTGTTTTATGTTTTCTATTTTCAAAGTTATGTTTTTAGATATGAGAACAAAAATTATTTTTCTGTTTTCAAAAAGCAAAAGTGTTTGGCAAATGTCATTTACAAAACTATTCTTAAATGACATTTGAATAGGAAAAAAATTTATAGAGAGATATTTAGAGGGAAAAAAAACTTATATTTGAATAGAAAAAAAAAAACTAGAAAGAGAAAGTCAAGAAAATTTGATAAAAGAGAAATTCAAACAAAAGAATAAGGATAGAGAAAATTCAAGAGAGAGAAAGCTAGTCATAAGAGAAAAGATAATGAAAGAAAACAAGTAAAAGAGAAATTGATGACAAAGAACGAGTCAAAAGAAAGAATGAAGAAATAAAAACTAATGAGAATGCATGAGGAGAGAAAAAATAGTAAGAACGAATGAAGAGAAAGATTATGATGATAACTCGTGAGGAAAAATAAAGTAATCATATGAATACTTGAAGAGAAAGAAAGAGGGCGCGTCTACAGTAGGGGCGCCCCTACGTAGGGCCCTGTCTATTCACCGTTAGATGGGAATCTGTATATAAATAGATTCTCCACAGATTCCCGTTATTCTTCACAGATTCCTATCCAACGATAATTAAGGCATGACCCTACGTAGGGACGCCCCTATCGTAGCCATCCCCAAAGAATAAATATAGAAAACATTGTGGAGATAAAATAGCAGTAAAGAATAAAGAAAGAAAATGTGATAAAGAAAATAAAGGAATATAAAGTGATGAGAGAAATGGAGAAAATAAAAAATGATTAGAGAGAATTAGAAGAGAGAAAGTGATTAGAGAGAATTAGGAAAGAGAAAATAAAGAGAAAAAAAAAAAGAGAAGGAAAGTGATGAGAGAGATGGCTAATAAGACATAGAGAGAGAGAGACTGTGTCAGTGTGTGTTTGAGAGAGAGAGAAACTACGCGCGTGTGTGTGTGTTTGTGCGTCAGATTTTTCTTCTTTGTAGAAAACATTGAAAACATTTTGTTATTCGTATATATTAATATTATGTTTTATATTAATATTGCCAATTATATCTTTTTTAGGGAATCTTGTCACTTGAATTCTATTTGGGCAGTTAGATAAAAGATGCTAAAAGGTTTTAGGCATGATTTTAACCAATTTTATACATTCAACGTCATCATTACCACGAAAACTAAACCTGAAGACAATAGAAAATAACTAATTAAGATCATATACACACTTGAGACTGAGTGTCTACGAACCAAAAGAAAAAGTAGTACTGTACATCATTATCGTGACAATTATTTGACGATACAAGGCAACTTACATAAAAGTATATGTGTTGGCTACTGGCTTTCACCTTTAAATTAGATATGCTCACAAAATGCTGCATCAATTCAAGCAAAATTTTATTTATGTCTTTGTTCACAATTTTGCACCAAATAATATTCTTCACCTTCAAAAAGATATGTGCCTCATAAGGCACAAGTTGTTACAATAGTTAGTTCACAATTTTCTTACCAATTTATGTCCCTAGTATTGCAGATAATACCAATAACAAAAACTAAGGTTCTTTTTTTCTTTTTTTAGGGGACAGGTAAACCCAGATTAGTATGTTTTATAAATAAACCAAAGTTACTCAACCTCGTTCCCACCAAAAAGCTACCACTACTACTATCACACTTACGAATTCAGATATTCTATCTAGTTTTTAACTCTATTATACACTACTATATCATGCATACTGATATGAACTCACCACCACAAAAAAAAAAAAAAATAAATAAAAGGTCACCGTTTAGTGAACTTTTTAGTCGCAATATATTTTTTTTTTACTAAAAATTTCTTGTGACTTAAATATAATATTTAGTTACAAATTATCACTAATATACTTTTAGTCACAATCTTTTACATATAGTAATAGAATTGTTGTTGACTAAAAATACATTTTGTTATAATTAAATGATTTTTTTTTTCAGGAACTATTAACCACAAACTTTTTAATCACGGTATAATGATAATGACATACTTTTAGTCATATATTTTTCTTTTTTAATCACAACAAAAATTAAAAGTGAAATTTTTTATAGTGTCAAACCTTCTATCTAATTTTTTAACTTAAATTTCTAATATAATAGCAATAGTTTGGGATTCTTGGCAAAATACACTTTTTCTAAAGTGTGTTTTAGGATTTACACCTATTTCAATAGTTTTTATTTATTTATTTATTTTGTGAATATAGCTGTTAGTTTTAATTTATTTTAAAGACAAAAATACCTCTAATACTTATCCCATGAAGGATCTAGATCTAACTAGACAGGGGGTTCAAGTTGCTAGACATCTTGTCTAGCGCTCCTAACACTCTGTCTACCGCTCAACAATGAGAGGGGTTCTTCACAAAATATAGCTTTGTCATAGTGTATTTTAGGAATTACGTCCCTCTAAATAATTTTTAGGTGAACATACCTCTTTAAGTTTTAAATTATTTCAAATACAAAATTGACTTCTAGCACTTCTCTTATCAAGGGTCCATATTTCGACTAGATAGGAGAGGTCGAGTTGCTAGACACATTGTCAACGTCGCTCGACACTCGTGTCTTACCCTTCTAATTTCACATTTATCATATAACATTCAAACAAAGATTCAGATCTAGCTAGATATGAGGGATCAAGTCGCTAGACATCTTGTCTAGCGTCGTTCGACACTCTTGTCTAGTGCTCCTGACACCCCGTCTAGCGCTCCTGACACCCCGTCTAGTGCTCAATATTTAATTTTTTTTTTTTTTTGGTTCAATTTGCTCAACACTTTTGTCTAGCGCTCGACACCATGTCTAGCTCTTTCGACTTAAGGGTATATTAGTACTTTTGCACATCTTTTTTTTAAAAAGGGTGTAATTTCTAAAATTGACCATAAATATCACCTAATATCCCACAATCAAATATTTATTTTTTCTTCTTCTTCACCCAAGTTGCTAGATATTTTTGTCTAGTGCTCAATACCATATCTAGTGCTATCTAGCATTTTTGACCCAAGGATATATAAGATTTTTTATACGTCTCTCTTTTAAAATGGGTGTAATTTCTTAAAAACTACTGAGAAAGTGTATTTTCTAAAATTGGCTAATATTAAAATAATAGAAGATTCATATTCAGTACTTACACGGTTAGATTATCCACATTGCGACCAACGTATAAACATACATAGTTCCTTTCATGATCGATCGGCAAGAATAGAAACCGCGGTGGCCAATATTTACTTACCATTCTCAATTTCAAAATAATCAAAGAGTAATTAATTTATATACAATCACACGAGCTTTTTTTTTTTTTTGAAATGAATTGCATTGTATATTTTACCTTAATTTTTTTTTTCTTCTTCTCTTTTTGATGATAAAAAACGTAATTTATTCATTTGTTATTGTTTCCTTTGTCATCAATACCCTCCGCCATCGCTTCAAACTGTTATATCCACGTGTAAGTATAATGTGTTAAAATAGGGAGGTTTTTCCTTCCGAGTTTGGAATTCACATCGGTTTTTGTTTTTATTGGGCCTGAATGTTGTTACTTGTTAGGGGAAATTGACACGGCTAGTCACATTTCCAAACTAAGTCACATTTTCAAACTAAGGCTATGTTCGGTAAGAGGAAAAAGTGAGAAGAAGGAAAGAGTTGAAAGAAAAAGTGAAACTAAGGCTATGTTCGGTAAGAGGAAAAAGTGAGAAGAAGGAAAGAGTCGAAAGAAAAAGTGAAGGAAAAATGAAAAATGAAAAATGGGATTGTTTGGTAGGAAGAAAAAAAAAGAGAAAAAAAAAATGGAGGGAAAAATAATATATAAGCCCCATAAAAATTTTCTTCTCTAAATTAGAGAGAAAGAGGGAAGGGAAATAATATGTAGACCCTATAAAAATTTTCTTCTCAAAATTGGAGGAAAAGAGGGAAGGGAAAAGAATTAGTTAATGAAAATTTTAATTTACTAATTTATCTTTGTGTACTAAAGATAAAATAGTCATTTTAAAATATATCAATTTTCTTTCCTCTCTACATACCAAACACAAAGATACACTTTCCTTTCTTTCTTATACATTTTTTTTTCCTCTTATTTTTTCTTTCCCTCTTATTTTCTTTCCTCTCTACCAAACATCCTTTTTTAATCCATTTGCTCAGAATGATATTTCTGATGCACTTCAAGGAAGAAAAAGTCCAAAAAGCCCCTCTCTGTCAGAGAGTAAAGAATAAAAGCAAAAATAGTGTGACTCTGGGATCTTAGACTTGTTCTTCATCATCAACATTTCTATTCCCTCCAAAAATAACCCCAAGGCACCTCTATTCCCCACCAAAAAGCCTGACCCTTCATCTTAAGAAACCCTTTCAGTCACATCTCTTTAGTCGCTGGAATTGGAACCATTGCTTCTGTCGGAATTAGACCCATCGTGGCCTCGGCCAAGACTCTCGCAAGGCCCAGAAGGTTTGGACTCCGCAGACGGATATGGAAATCTTTACAGCCAAGGGTACGGAGTGAACACCGCGACTCTAAGCACAGCTCTGTTCAACAATGGGTTGAGCTGCAGAGCTTGCTTCGAGATCAAGTGCGCGGACAAGATGGTGATTGTTTTTTATATTTCTTTCTGTTTCTTTCATAAGATGGTGATTGTATTTTTGGGGTTTGTCTCTTTATATGTATCAGTCACAGTCAGATATTAGGAAGTGGTTTACGAAGGCCCACGAGAAGGGAAATAATAATGCGGCTGCCAAGCCTGCCAAATCTGCTCCACCCCCACTAAAGGCTACTGAGAAGTCTTATCAAGCTAAGTCGCAGCTTGCAAAGTCGGTGAGTTTGTTGTGGGTTTATCCATTTTTGTGATTATGAAGGTTTTTGCTACATTACTTTTTGTTGTTTTTAAATTTCATTGCAGGGTTTTAGTTCTTGAGTTTTATATCCAGGCAACAACTTGTTAAATGCTTCTACTTTGGTGTAGTTTCTAATAATTTGGAGGAAATATTGTTGTTGTATTTGCTCTATTTTAAGCAACTCGTTTAGCCCTTTGTTTTGTTTCTTAGAAAACTATTGAAATTATAGGACAACGGGTGAATTTGCATGCAGATTATTTGTTAAAGCAAAGTGAAATTGGAATTTTCTTGGTTCCCAAATGAACTGTCAAATTTTTTATTTTTAGTACATTTTTCTTTTATCAAAAGCCAAACCAGGTATAAACCAAAGGAATAATATTTAACTTGTCAAATATTTTAATAGTTTTGTTAGTTCAATTGAGTGGATAAGACACTCAATATTGAGTTTAGCACCCAAAAGCATAGATTTACATGGTCTGGTTGAACAGTTGCGAAGGGTTAATTTAATTTGTGAATTGTTGTTTTTTTAACTTGACTCTTTACTAACTAACTTTAGATCCTTTTTTCTTCATTTCAGGAAATTCCTGAAGGTGCTCCAGATTGTTTAGCTAGTTTAACTTTCGTAATTAATGGTACACTTGATAGGTAGATAGTGTGACCTTACTGTCCTTTCCACAAGCTTTTTCCCTTTTTCTTTTCTGGCAAAAATTTCTTCTGTGTGAACTACTATGGAGTTGAAGACTAGATTTTAACATTTTGGCTTATTTGATTTGATACAAAAGAAGTTCTAATAAAAAAAAACATCTGTTGATTATCATATATGTGTGTAAATAAGTTAATACTCCTTGGTTTGTTTCTATTTCCCATTAATCTTGATTAGAATTATTTGTCTAATAGCTATGAAATATGACTTGCAGTTCATGACTTGCAGCACTATGCAAAGGATCAAATCCATGCATTCAGTTTTTGAAAGAATCTCTTTCTATTTTCTAATTACATCATCCAAACGTTGTTAGCTATTAACTCATTTTGGACTAGTTTTACTTTTCTTTTTCTTCTTCTTTAAGTCACAAATTAACCCTTTGTTGGAAAACCAAAGAAGAGAAACTATAGAGTAAATATTGAAGATCTGTGAGTTATGTGTAGTTGTCACAAATTTTGTGACTTATAGTCACAAATCAGATATTGTATTTTTTAGGACTACGAAAAACCTATGGCTGTCACAGACACTAATAATCCTTTTTTTTTTCTTTTTTTTAAAGAAATCACGCTACAAATCTTGATGGTATAGTTTTTCATATTAAAAATAGATTTTCTTTAGTTTTGGGTATTGTTAGACATTGTTATAAACTACTATGTCATTGAAAATAGTCACAAAATATGTGGCTGTTACAACTTTTGTAACTTTAAGTCACAGATTTTGACTACTATCAGGGATTGTGTGACCTAAAATCACACATTGTTACTACTAATTTGAATGAGAAAGGTTGACATTTGGAATTTTGTTAGTTTCTGAATTGTGTTTGAAAATTTAAGGACTTGAGGGCATTTGGGAAGGAGAGGGTGGTGCTCCTACTTCTTGACAGGAGTGTGTGGGGTAAGATATATTAAGACCTGCTTCATTTCCGAATTGTCAATAATTGTGTGAATGTAGATAATACAAATATAACTATTAATAAATATAATGGTATGGTGAATGTAGATAATACAAATATAACTATTAATAAATATAATGGCATGGTTTTATTATAAAATTAGTTTGTGTTAGAAAAATATCATAAAGCTATTGTTATCCAATGTGAAAGCATATTTTACATTTATAAGATAGGCATATTGTTATCCAATGTGTTAAAAAAAAAAAAAAAAGAATAGGCATAAATATTGTGACTAATAGTTACAAATCAGAGTTATATGACATAAAATTGCAATATACTAATTCAATGCCAAAGATATCAAACTTCGAAATGTTTTTAATATGAGAATGAGTTAACAAGAGTTTTAAGGAGATTAGAAAATATGAGGTAGGTTCCTGAGTTCTAAACTCTAAACAATATTTGTCAAGATACTATGTATCTTGAATAATTTTTTCTATAGCTGTTAATGTGCCATATATGTATTTTTTGATCATTTTCTATTGTCAACCCGTAATTTAAAGTTTACTTCTTTAATAAGTTTAAATTAAACAATACAATAGCTTTTTATTTTTTGACAAAAGATAAGAAAATGGGCCATGGATTAAATGTTTTGCAAAAAGAAAAACTTTTCCAGTCACTTTCAATACTGCGTGGATATTTCCATAATTATCCTGGATATTCATGGATGTTCACGGATGTTGTGGATATTTATAGCCATTATAGATATTTCGCAGATACTTAGGGAAGAAAATCTTTCATACTCTATATCTATATTATGACTTCAAAATATGGATAATGTCGTGGACATTTTCATCCTTTGATAGGACTAACTTGGGCTATAATAACTTTTTCGTGCAATTTAAAAGTGAAATTTTTAATAGTGTCAAGAATGTCTTGATCTATGATCAGGAATTTCCTGACCATTAAAAAACTATTATTTAGAATTTTTTCATAGTCAAGAAGCTCTTGATCGTAAGTCAAGACGTCTTTTGACATTCTTAAAAATACTATTTAAAAAAAATACATAAAGAAGTCATTTCGGCCCAAGTTAATCCTGCCCATGTCCTTTTCTCCACTTTAGAAAGGGAAATGGACGTGACTAGGTGACTAGTAGTGTGTTGGGGTAAAATGACATTTCCAAGATTTTATAGAATAGTTTTTTTAAGACTATTATAATATTAATGGCAGGTGGTCACCATACTAGTGATTAGTGGTCTCAATTTTTGTAGCCGAAGAGAATTCATATACATGTCACTAATACTTACAGTAAATTACAAATATATTGACTAGATATCATTAATAGTGTGACGGTCCTAAAATGTCATTCTAAAAAATAGTGGTAGAGAAGTCATTTTGGCCCAAATTACTCTTAGTCAGATCCATTTTTCATTGGTGGGTGGTATAAGTTTTACATTTTTTCCTTTAAAACTGGTGTATTTCAAAGCACCCCACTTATCACCTCGGTCTTTAGATGGGATTAGGACAATTTAGGCTCAAATGATATCTTAAAGCCACGTTTGGAATGCAGAATAAGGATGGGATTGGATTGTATTAAATTAATTCCATGTTTAGTGCATGTGTATGAGAGAGATTAGATTTAAAATAATCCATTCCAAAAATAATCCCCTTAGAAGGGGATAATCTTATTCTCTTGAGAATTTGGGATTGAAAGGTTATGAATTTGATCAAAAACAATAGAATGTTTTTGAAGTAGTAATAAATGGTAGTTTCGAAATTAATTTTTAAAAGTGGTAAAACCAGAAATAGTATTTTTCAAAATATTTTTTTATAAGTGGTATTTTTACAAATAATTTTAAAAAAAATGTCATTTTCCAAAAATAAGTTTTAAAAGTCGCAATTTTCAAAATATTATTTTAAAAGTTGTATTTTCCAAAATATTTTTTAAAAAAGTGGTATTTTTGGAAATAAGTTTTTAAAAATGATACTTTTACAAAACTAATTTCTAAAAATGGTACATTTCTATATTAATTTTTAAAAGTGATATTTTTCTAAATAATCAAACCTCAAAATTCGTTATTTACCTAAAATTATGAAATACACCTTTCCTAACTAAAAGTAGCATGCCAAACATATGATAGGATTGTACTATAATTCTATCTTATCATATACTATCCAATCCAATCTAATCCTTTAAAATAATCCAATCCTATCCTACCAAACGAAGCCTAAGGCTTTGTTTAGTATGCTGGATAGGACAGGATAAGATTGGCCTCTTTTAAAGGATTGGATTAGGTTGGATAGGATAGGATAAAATAGAATTATAGTTCAATCCTATCCCATGTTTGGTGCTACTTTTTGTTAGGATAGAATTAGCATGTGTGTTTCATAATTTTAACTAAATAAACAAATTTTGCAGTTTGATTATTTAGAAAAATACCGCTTTTAAAAATAATTTAGAATATATCATTTTTAAAACTCAATTTTGTAAAAATATCATTTTTATTTATAAAAATACCACTTTTAAAAAAAATTTGAAAATACCACTTTTAAAAATTATTTTTGGAAAATATCATTTCTCATAAATTATTTGTAGAGAAACACCCGTTATTAAAAAATATTTTGAAAAATACCATTTCTGGTTTTACTACTTTTAAAATTTAACTTCGAAAGTACCATTTTTTACTACTTAAAAAACATTATATTATTTTTAAACAAATTCCTAATTCCTCCTAATCCCATAAGATTATCCCCCTTCTAAGAGTATTATTTTTGGGGTGGATTATTTTAATCCAATCTAATCTCTTTCATATAGATGCACCAAATATTAGATTAATCTAATTCAATGCAATTACATCTTTATCCTCCATTCCAAACGTGGCATAAGATTACTTTTTCAGGATGGATGCAACTAGAATAACTATACTGATAAAAGAATCACGTTCCTAAAAAAGTCCTTTTTTTTCCTCTCTCAAAATAGTCCCATATTCTTATCCATTCCCATCACCTCATTGTCTTTCTTAGTACTTCGGGGCCGAATGACTGATGTTTAATAGTCATTAAAATAAATTTCTATTTTTTTTCATCTTTTAATTAATGTTCGAATATATCAAGATGATTTTGAACACAAATTTATTTCAAAATGAAACTTAAATTTATGTAGTACTATGAATTTCTGTGTAAAAAGAAAGTGTTCTTTAATTGCTCATATTTGTATGTACATTTTTTTTTTAATAATGGTATATACTCTATTGCCACTTTTTTTTACTCTTTTTCTATCCATGTAGATGATAAAAATAAACTTATATAAAATGATATAAATGTATACAAATAATATTAAATAATTAGAATATTCTTTCTTAAATATATTTGTTTTCTTCACATACGCCCTAAGTAATCATAACTAATAAAACAAATCATCAAAAAAAAAAAACATTAAACAATAAAAATATTTCTAATTAAATTAAAGTTTTATAATGGTGGATGGAAATATTGTAAATTTCAAATCATATCAATCTCCATCAAGAACAAAGAAAGAAATTTAAGAACTCTAATTTTCTCTCTAAATATCTCAAAAATCCTAAAATGATTTAGGAATTCTAACTCTCTCTAATTCTTAAGAACTCTAAAAAAAATGTAAAACTCTAATTCTCATTCTAATTCTCCGGAATGCTTAAACATTATTCAAAAAAGTCTTTCTTCTACTTTTCAAAAACCTTAAAAAATGATTTAAGAACTCTAACTCCTTAAATCTCAAGAACTATAAAAGTTAATAAGGAAATCTAACTTCTTAGAAGAAACAGAAAAAAAAAATTAAAAGTTTAATATTCTCTAGTCCCAAAAATTGGTCCATAGATCTCGTGTCCTCTGCCAGCAGATAGTAGTAGCTCGCCTCCATTAATAAGTACCTCCTCTATTGGAGAGGAGAGTCTTCCATCTCTCCAATATGGATTTTTTATAATTTTCTTTCCTGCTTTAGTAGTATTGTTAAATAATCCTCCTATGTAGAGCGGTATTTTTCCTCTTAAATCTAGATCCAGGGAGGTTTTGATACCCACAAATCTAGATCTGTGCTAGTTTATAACGTTTGTTTATGTTTTTATTATTTTTTTCTACCTAGATCTAGATCTATAGTAGTTTATACTAGATTTGGATAATGTGTAAGGTAGCATTTGTCCCTCTGTGGATCTTTGATGAGGAGTAAGAGACACTAACAATGAATGCTGAAGGGAGGGTCATAACGAGTCAATCGCCGAGGTATAGAGCTATATCGAAATACACACCAATGGTGATCTGCATATATCCCCTCATGAGTCGATATTGCCAAGATTCTAGTGTGCTTTTTCCTCTTAGTACTTTTATCAGTTTTTTATGGTTATTTGCTTTGTAATCACAAATCCCTTTATGGGTACTATACTATCCTTTTTTTATTAATGAAAGTATTTTTCTTTAAAAAAAAATTGGTCCATGGATATTCTTATAAATTAAAAAAGTTATCAAAATATCTTGATTTTTGAGGTGAGTTTTTGCCAAGAAAGCAAAAAAGACTGTAGAAGAAGACAGAGGATGAGCTGATTGGCTATTTGTTCATTTTTTGGCCTAAAACTTAGTATATGACCAAATTCAAAAGTTTATAATTAAATATCCAACACAATTAATGACAAAAATGAAAATACAATATATTTCACAACTAAAGCTTTAAAAAAAATTGATATTTAGCTATAAATCGTCCACGTAGACAAAAATAAAAATACAACATATTTTACAACTAAAGTTTTAAAAGAAATTGATATTTAGCTATAAGTCGTCCACCTAGTTATCTCATAAAGAAATAAAAAGATTTTCAAAAATAACTGGCGGGTGAAAAATGAAAAATAATAAGAGTAGCAATAAAGTTATTTCTATTTATATATATGTATATATAGCGGATTCTTAATAATTATCATAGGCTTACAAGAATATTTACAATACACGAGAATTTTTAAAAAATTTCGACCGAGAATGTAATAGCATCATTATATAGCCTGAATAAGATATAAAAATATTACTCAAATCTCAGATTCTATATTGTTGCTAACTAATTTTCGTGATTTTTATTTAATTCTGTAGAACTCATCATCATCTCTTTTTTGTTTGTTTTTTTTTTTTTTTTCTGACTATAACACGAAAAGACTTTTTATTGATACGTAAATTTATCACACTCAGATTGCAAAGCAACTATAGATTATAATGATAAGATGATCTCTTCTTAGCTGGAATATTCCTTGGCCTGAATCAACTAGCAGATTTTATCCACGTCAGAAATGAAGTGTTTAACACTAAACGAAAATCAACTTTCGTGCTGATTATTGTTGTGTTTTCTTTCTTTTTTCTTTTCAGAACAGATCACTAAATTTATTGATAGCTCTGCGCTACTACCATATTTGTATAAAAAGAATTTAAATGCAATTTGTTTTTGCTACAATAGAGAAACATTTAGATGCATTGTATTTCAACAAAAAGTAAAGACCAATTGAGGAGCAAATAGTGTTGCAGGCATGTTGTTCAATATTAAAATATATTACGTAATTAAAGTAGCCACCAATTTATAAATAAATATGTTACAAATTTACAAGTGGGAATTAAGTGGCCTGTGGGCAATATTTGCCTCTTTAAAAAAAGAAGGGTTGGAGGCTACACATATTTGCCTGTTTTGGTGTTATTTGTGTTTATTGGTTAGGTTTAAGGTGCTATATAATATATATTATATATAGTTCTTCTGAATATTTGGTTGGTTCTATTTAAACTCTTAACAATTTCAGTTGTTTTCAATTCGGCTTTTTAGGTTAGTAAACTATTATTCGTCACATCAATGTAGAATCAGCATAGCTCAGATATTTGAATTTGATTTATGAGTTCTCTAACTAAATTAGAAAATATGAATAATGTCATTACATGGCCAACTTGTATAATACTTAGAACTTTTTTTTTCCCTTTTGTTGAAGTGATCCACACTGGGACATTGAAATGAAATGTAAAGGTAAACGCAAATAATTTAGAGCTTTACAGCACTTTAGTGTCAAGTTGGGCTGGTCACTGATTTTACTATTTCTTTGGTTGGACTCTTCTATTCGTATCTAGACATAATCTAATAAAGTTCAAACTTGTACTTCTTTGTGGTACTGTACTCATTTACATATGTAAATAATATATAATTGACTTATATTAATTCAACTTTGTACCTATTTTATTAATAAGAATTAAAAAGGAAAGTCGATAACTAGATTGGAGGACTATCTCAACAGACAGGGCACATGGAATCCGGAGAAGCTTAGATAATATGTATATATATATATATGTATGTATACGAACACTTAAAAAATTCAATAGACAAGTTGTATGTTTCTTTTACGTTAATAGACTCGTCAAGTTTTATTAATCTCTATCACCTTTTCTGACACAATAATATTAATGATCTCTGTACATATAATATAGAGATTGCTAGGCATGTAATCTCCATTGGGGCCCTATTAAAAATTTTCATGTAGTTAAATATAGCTGGATGAGAGAATTATAGATTAGTATAGACTGCAGGCTGCATATTCCAATGATTAGCACAGTGCTGTACTCTCATAGTGTTATATATATTTTTAGTTTGACTGAGACAGAATTATTCCTTCATTGTAATCACAAGAATATGGCAGATCAGCTTTGTTGCTTGCTGAATTCACTTTCACAAACATTTTTGGAAGTCATATGGCATGGACAGGCCTAGCTATATATACAAAAATAAACTTTTTAATCTGTGTCTCCAATGATGTATAGATAAATGTTACACTATTATAAAATATTGCCCAGCAAGGCATGAGGACGAAAAATCCTATTTCATGTGTCATCGAGAAATTCCACTACTTGGGTTAAAAATTACTCTACAGACTCTTTGTAATACAATAATTGAGATGGAAAAGAAAAATGTGGAACTGAAACCTGAAAAGATACAAATGTGTATGTATTAATTATTACTGATAAGGGAATAAAACGTAAGATATATTATAAGTTTTAAAATATATATATATATATATGCAAAGATCTAAAAGCGAAAAAGAGAAAACAAAAATTAGAGCCAGTTTATCACTTCAAGTGATTTTCCTCTGTTGATTAAATAATTTTTTTTTCGAATAAGTTGATTAAATAATTTGCATTCTGGAAAATGAACAGAAATGGGATTATATATTCAAAATGATTTTTTTTTCTACTTTTCAAAATAATATTTATACGAGTAATAGTATTGGTGACAACAACAATGACGATATGATAGTCATAATAAGGATTACAATATATGTCATTTTCACAACCCAACCCTTCATAGAAAATTTGATATCAAATTAAAATTGAATTAAAAATTTTTGAAGACTAATTGGATTGGTTCGTATGCAGATTGCGTATTTAAAAGTCGAATTTAAAACCCATCCAATAACACATAGCAAAATAAGTTATTCCCTAGTCCCTAATCCCTATGATTAATAGTACTTATATGACTAATATACATACACGTATTTATTGAAATTAGTTTTTAGTTTTTCAAAATTTTATTAACTTTATATTTTCATTGCATCTTTTTTAGCATGCTTTGGGGATTAATAGTTGGTCTATTTTCATTATTTTATTTGAAATTCGTTAACATACATTTCAAAAAATTTGATGCAGCCCCAAAATTTAGGGGAAGAAAAAGAAAAGAAACCTATTACCGAAATCTAACTAATCACCTTCCAAAAAAAATCGAATAATCTAGTTACTAATTATTGGATTGGATCAAATTACATAATGCACAACAATTGGATTGGATAACTAATTCACCCAATCTAAGGCTGGAGTGGATGGAATATGACCAAAATGGGATGTTTTCAACAAGTCATTTTGTTGTATGGCTAAGTAGCAATTATCATTTTGACATTCCTATAAAAGAAATCGCAATATTTATTTCCCTTTTATAATCTAGCAAAATTAAGGTGGAATCTACGCTGAGTGATTTTGACTCTCAACAAGGTATTCTGGATCATTTGCTGACTTGCTGCAAATCTTCTCAAAGGTGATATTTAATAATTAAAATTCTATTTAGTTTGTAATTTTATAGGAAGTGGATACATATATATATATATTTTTATATATGAGTCATGTTTCAATGGAGATTTTTGTTTTTTCTCTATTGATGGGTACTTTCATTTGGACCATTGGATTTTAATCTGATGGTTATAATGATATTAGTAATTTTATCAAAAAATAAAAATCTAATTAAATATTTATGACTTAAAAAATTAGTAACCTATATGTGATCTATGAGTTGGAATTTTTTTTTTCCAATCCCTTTTTCATTGTTTTTTTTTTTTTTTTTTTCATTCTATTGTTTATTTTTATTAAAAAATAAATAGAAAAACAAGTAACCACATATATATCTAGATATTTTTTTTCTAAAGAACTAATTGTATATATATTAAATTTTTCATTAAAAAATGAGTCCTTTTTTATAATTTCAAAACTAACATTATATATCCCCTTAAAAAAAAAAAACTAATGTTATGTATATATTCTTAAAAAAAACAATTAACTGTTAATATAAAACTATTAAATACTAATTTTTTATCAAAATTTTTTCTTAAAAAAACATTCTTTCTTTTTTATAATTTCAAAACTAATATTCCCTTTCATTAAAAAAAAAACTAACGTTACATCTCATATAAAAACAAAATTAACATTATTTATATTCTCAAAAAAATTACTTATTCATATTAATAGCATAATATATTCAAATTAAATGAAATTTAAAAAATTAAACTTATAAGTTAAAATCAAAAAAAGAAAAGAAATAAATAAAAAAGAAAAATAATTGAATAAAACATTAATTGATCAAAAATAGATGAAAATAATTGAATAAAATATTAATTGATCAAAAATAGATGAAATTACTTGCTATTGTAGGTCATATTCAACTTGATAATTTTATCCATCCATGGAGCAAAAACAAAAATCTCTATTGAAACATCACCCTTTATATATTATATGGGTGCTTTATCAATGGGTATTATACTATTTATCCATTAGTGAGTACTTTTATTTTAGATCGTTGGATTTTAAATGGATGGATATGGTAAGATTAGTAATGTACCAAAAAATCTAATGCAATTAATGAGTTTTTAATATAGAAAGTAATTTATTTCTATAAATAGTGAATAACCTGTTTATGACCTGATGATTTGAATATTTTTTTTTCATCCTCAGTTATTCCATATTTAGTTTCCTACATCGTAATTTTTATTCCCTTTTTTTCATTTCTTATTTCATTAGTTTTTATAATTATTTTTTCTTTTGTCAATATACTTTCCTCACCTTCTATATATTAAAAAAATGAAACTACCAAACTAGATTTGGAACTATCAAATTTATTTTAGAGTTATAAAATTTAATTTAGTATAGATTAAATTTGTTTAGTAAAACATGTCAGTTTCATACTTAAACGTTTTTTGTGAGTTACAAAATTTAATCTAGAGATTAAAATTGTTTAAAAAACTTATCGGTTTCTAAATGCTTAAACGTTTTACACAAAACGTTTTATTCCGAATTAAATCTTAGTTAATTCCAAATTTGTAACAGCTCCTATATGAAGCCTATAAATTGACTCCTCCTCCTTTCAGGAAGACACGCTCAGAAGAAGTCTTTCACAGAAGAAATATGTCTATTGTCTTTCTTCTCTTCTCAAAGTTCTCTAGAGTATAGGCTTTAGTGCGATAGAGTTTAGGTATTTTCTTTCAGTTCACCGGAGTAGCGGTTGTGGTGCAACAATCGCTACTCATCAACCATTGTATCCTGGGAGACAGACACCTAACGACCTCAAGCACCGATCGACAAGAGGCGAATTTGTTTTAAGGAGATTGTGTGATACACAAGCCTCAGTTCTTCTTTGTAATTTGAGTTTCTAACTATTTTTGTATTATTTTTATTATTTTAGTATTTTATTGAAATTCCAATACTTTATTTGTTCCTTTATATATTGTATAAATATTTTGGCTAATAATTTAAAACAGATTCTTCTTTAAGGACGAACAGGTTGCTAGAGTTTTTGAAGCTTTTGTTTTCTTTTGCGTTAAAAAAAAAAAAAAAAATTTGACTCTACTATCGTTTTTTTTTTAAAGCTTAATCGCTAAATTTTTTTTTCCTATTAGAGGTTTCCCATTTGTATTTTTGTTTCTATATATATATATATATTATATCGGTTTAGCTATTTTTTTTTATAAAAAAAAGGGTTATGTTTAAGATTTTAAACTTTTTACGTTAAAGGATATTACTTATATATATATATGTTACCGTTTTCATTGAATAGAAAATTTCGTGTTATACATGTTATATATATATATATATATATATATATATTTCTATTACCTTTTTATTTGGAAAGAAATTTTCGTGTTGCTTTAAAAAAATTTTAGTTAGAAATTGTTTAAGGTAACTATTTTTAATACTTGTTTGATTTTTCTATATACGTTATATATATAGTTTCGAACGTAAGTTGGTAATCAGTTTATATTTTTTTTCTTTAAAAAAAAAGATTATTTTGAAAAAATCTTTTTTGGAAATATTTTTGTTACTTGAAATTTTTCTTTAAAAGAAAATTTTGGAATTTTTCCAATCAACTTTAAAATCTTTTAGTTGAGAAAAAAAAAACTTTTTGGAATCTTTTAGTTTTATTTTCTTGAAGGAAAAAAAAAATTATTTGAGGAAATTTTATATTTGAGGAAAACAGTTCCATTTTTGGAAACCGTTTTCAAAATTTAGAAAGTATATTTTATACTTTAGGAAAACGATTCCTATTCGGGAAACCATTTTTCAAACTTGGAAAGTATATTTTTTTACTTGTTGAAAATAGCTCTAATTCTGGAAACTGTTTTCAAATTTGGAAAATATTGTTGTTAACTGAAAGATTACAAAATAGAGAAGTTCTGTCTGAGGAGGTTGGATTTTAAGTGGGACCGTTGTGACTCCTCCGTGGTCTTTCCTAGGAATCATCTATTGAGTACTATTAGTTTCAACTTTATTTGAGATTTTGGCATTTATACATAAAATCTAATACGTGGTTTGACTTTTCAAAAATGACGACTAATCCAAACCCTGCTAATATTCCTGTTGTTGCACCAGCAGTAAATCCCATTGTGGCTTCTGAGCCTACCTCTGTGGCATCGGTTACGGTTCCTTTGAGTCATACTAAAACACCAGAGAAATTCGATGGTTTCAATTTCAAGAGATGACAGCAAAAGATGTTGTTCTATCTCACTACATTGAATCTTGTTAGATTCTTGGCTAACGATGCTCCATCACTCAAGGAGGATGAGCAAGACATCCAAGTTATTAGTGCAGTTGATGCTTGGAAACTTTCAGATTCTTGTACTGAAAATATATCATGAATAGTTTATCTGATTCCTTGTACAATGTGTATCAAGAGAAGGAAACAGCCAAAGAACTGTGGCAGTCCCAAGAGCAGAAATATAAGATAGAGGATGCTGAGTCCAAAAAGTTTGTGGTGGGCCGCTTCCTAGATTATAAAATAGTAGACTCCAAAACTATAATCAGCCAAGTGCAAGAGATCCAGGTGATCTTATCTGAGATTCATGTCGAGGGTATGGTAGTTAGTGAAAACTTCCAAGTAGCTGCTATTATTGAGAAGCTACCTCCTGCATGGAAAGACTTCAAGAATTACCTTAAGCACAAGCGAAAGGAGATGAGCATCAAAGACCTTGTTCTTAGACTTCGTATTGAAGAAAACAATAAGAAGTTTGAAAAGAATGGGACTAATTCGTCTTCAGAGACAAAGGCGAATATAGTAGAGCATGGTCAAAGCTCCAAATCTAAAAAGAACAAGTTTGGCAAGGGCAACAAGTTAGGACCGAAAGGAGGAATTTTCAGGGAGCAGAAATTCTAAGGGAAGTGCTTCAACTGTGATAAGATGAGTCACAAGGCTTCAGAGTGTCGACTTCTAAAGAAGAAGAAGAATGAAGCTAACATAATGGATGAAATCACACAAGATGTTTCTTACATCGACCTTTTTATAGTAGTTTCTGAAGTGAACTTAATTGGGTCGAATCCGAAGGAATGGTGGCTTGATACCAGTGCCACTTGGCATGTATGCTCAGACAAAGGTTTATTCACTTTCTTCAAACTACTTGAAAACGGGGAGAAGCTATTTATGGGAAATTCTGCAACATCCACTATCGAAGGCCAAGGCAAGGTAGTTTTGAAGATAACCTCTGGGAATGAGCTGACTCTGAATAATGTGTTGTATGTGCTGGAGATCCAAAAGAACTTAGTGTTTGGTTCATTGCTGAACAAGTATGGATTCCGTATAGTATTCAAGTCAGATAAAGTTGTTTTATCTAAAAGTGGGTTGTATGTGGGGAAGGACTATATATGTGATAGGCTTTTTAAACTAAATGTAATGACTTTTAAACCAAATAATAATAAAGCTAGCTCTTATGCTTATTTACTTCAGTCTTCTAATATAAGGCATGGTAGACTAGGACACATTAATTATGATACTTTGCGTAGATTAATTAACTTAAACCATATACTCACTTTTAATATTGATTTAAAACACAAGTATAAAACTTGTGTTGAGGCAAAACTGACAAGGTCATCATTCCAAACAATAGAAAGGAACACAGAACCTCTTGATTTAATTCACAGTGATATTTGTGATTTAAAAACTGTACAAATAAGAGGTGGCAATAAGTATTTTATTACTTTTACCGATGATAGTACAAAATATTGTTATATGTACTTGCTAAAAAGCAAGGATGAAGCTATAGAGAAATTTGTTCTCTATAAGAATGAGGTTGAAAATCAACTTAATAAGAAGATTAAGGTGATTAGAAGTGACCGTGGAGGTGAGTATGAATAACCTTTTGGTAAGTTTTGTGCAAAATACAGAATAATACATGAGGTCACTCTACCTTATTTACCTTAGTCAAATGGTGTTGTAGAGTGAAAAAATTGTACCTTAAAAGAGATGATGAATGCAATGATTTTAAGTTTTGTATTACCCCAGAACATGTGAGGAGAAGCTGTTCTGACAGCTAATTACCTTGGAAATAAGGTGCTCTAAAAGAAAAATGACAAAACCCTATATGAGTTATAGAAAGGAAGAAAGCCTTCTTATAAATACTTATGAATGTGGTGGTATCTTATCAAAGTAGCTGTACCAACACCTAAAAAGGTAAAAATTAGTCCAAAAACTGTTGATTACATTTTTATTGGGTATGCACAAAACAGTAGTGCTTATCGATTTCTTATATATGAGTGAAAAATCTCAGACATATACAAAAACACGATAATAGAATCAAGGAATGCATCGTTCTTTGAACATGTATTTCCTTATAAATCTAAAGAAGAAGCAAGTTCGTCAAAACGAACACATAAGATTATTACTGAGAATAGTTAGGACCAAAATCAATATGAGAAAATCGAGGGTGAACCTCGACAGAGCAAGAGAGTAAGGACAGAAAAATCTTTGGTCCAGATTTTCTGACCTATTTATTAGAGGTTGAACCTCAAATATTTATAGAAGCTATGAGCTGTTCAGAAGGCCCTTTATGGAAAAAAAAAAAAGGCTATTCAAAGTGAAATTAACTCTATTTTACAGAATCATACTTGGGAATCAATGGATCTTCCTCAAGACTGTAAACCTCTATGGTCCAAATAGATTTTTAAGAGGAAAATGAAAATAGATAGATCAATTGATAAATAGAAAGCTAGACTTGTAATCAAAGGTTACAAACAACGAGAAGGCTTTGACTATTTTGATACATATTCTCCTGTGACAAGAATAATATCAATTCGGATGATACTTGCAATTGCAGCTTTGTGCAATCTTGAAGTATATCAAATGGATGTTAAAACAACTTTCTTAAATGGAGATTTAGATGAAGAATTCTACATAGAACAATCGGAGGATTTTTCTGCACCTAGGCAAGAAAAGAAAGTTTGTAAATTAGTGAAGTCTTTATATGGATTAAAACAAGCACCAAAACAATGGTATGAGAAGCCTGACAGTGCAATGATATCAAATGGATTTAAAATCAGTGAGTGCGATAAATGTGCTTATATAAAGAACATAAATAATGTCTATTTCATTTTATATCTTTATGTTGATGATATGCTCATTGTTAGTAGTGATGATAAGATGATCAAATCTACTAAAAGAATGTTAAATTCAAAATTTGACATGAAAGATATAGGTTTAGCCGATGTCATTTTAGGAGTTAAAATCTCAAGAACATCTTATGGACTTATTCTGAGTCAATCACACTATGTGGATAAGATTCTTGAGAAATTTAACAAAAATGATTCTGGCATATCCAAAACACCAGTAGATACAAATCTACACCTATCAAAGAACAAAAGAGATGGTATCTCTCAACTGGAATATTCCAGAGTGATATGAAGTCTTATGTACCTGATAAGTTATACAAGACTAGACATAACTTACGCAGTTAGTAAACTGATTAGATACATGAGTGATCTAGGAGCTGATCATTGGAAAGGGATTGTAAAGGTACTAAGGTACTTAAGACATATTCGTAGCTATGGGCTGCACTATTCCAGATATCCAGTTGTCTTTGAAGGTTACAGTGATGCAAATTAGATATCTAACATGAAGGACTCGAAGTCTACTAGTGGGTAAATATTCACACTAGCAGGTGCAGCTGTGTCATAGAAATCGTGGAAACAAACGTGTATAGCCCGGTCCACAATGAAATCCAAATTCGTTACTTTGGACAAGTGTAGTAAAGAGGCAGAATGACTATGACAATTCTTAGAGGATATTCCAATATAGCCAAAACCTGTGCTAGCAATTTGCATCCATTGTGATAATCAAGCTATAATTGGAAGGGCACAGAGTAACATGTATAATGGTAAGTCTAGACATATTCATCATAGACATAATACTGTGAGACAACTACTCTCAATTAGAGTTATCTCTATTGACTATATGAAGTCAAAAGATAATCTTACAGATCCGCTGACCAAAAGGTTAAACAGAAAACTAGTTTGCAAAACATAAGGGGAATAGGACTAAAGCTCATGACATAGTAAGATGATATAATGGAAACCTAACCTAGTTGACTGGAGATCCCAAGATCTAGGTTCAAAGGGATAACCTAATTGTAAAGACTTAATTGGATCATTGTAAGAGTAGCAATCCTGCCCATTCCTATGATGAAACAGTATGCCTACAGGGTAAAGGATAAGCTATACTTTTAATGATTCTTATGTATCGGAAATCCGAGCGAAGTAATGCGGGTTACTCTTAATTAAGACATCACCTATATGAGAGAGAATATGGACCACTTTAAAAGGGAATTGTGCTCCTAATGAATATTTTTCTTTGTACTGTATCTTAAAAAAGATGGTTAGCTTTACACAAATTCAAAGCAAAAGAACTAGTGCATTATTAATTAGTAAATCCATATGCAAACTATAAAAGAAATAATGTAGAGGTATTTACAGAACATAACTGTCTATCGGAATGGGAGGAGTGTGAATGCAATGTTGGTTGATGAATGTTATTCAACAGCAGGGTGTGATTTCGTCATAATAATAACATTTCTACTTTTTTTTTAATAGATGTAGTAATATGTTGTCTTTAGTGCACATAGATGAAAAAACAAACTTGGACCTTTAAGGTATAATATAAAGGGCTAACCGCGTTATTACCCATTGCTTTTGAAACTCTCACAGAACCAGACGTTCGTTCATGGCCAAAACGAACATAATAATGAGAACTGAATAATGTCAGGATTAATATCTGTATGAGGTATGTTATCATTTATATGAACGGCAGAACAGTTTAAAGACATCGTGTTTACTGATCAGCTAGTAAAGTAAATGTACTTTCACAAGGGAAGGTTCAAAGGTGAATACCTACCTATCCTATGCAGGTTTTGACCATTGAACTCTATCACTAAGTCAAAAGTGTCTTGTTGTATAGCCTTTTGTCTACTCTGTCAATTTCATTCATGTGAAAGATTGTTGGAAAAATGAAATTGCCAGACTAGAATTGGAACTGCCAAATTTATTTTGGAGTTACAAAATTTAATCTAGTATAGATGAAATTTATTTAGGAAAATATGTCAGTTTTACGCTTAAATATTTTTGGTGAGTTACAAAATTTAGTCTAGTTTAGATTAAAATTGTTTAGAAAACTTATCGGTTTCTAAATGCTTAAACGTTTTGTGTAAAATGTTTTATTTAGAATTAAATTTTAGTTGATTCCAAATTTGTAACAACTCCCATATGAAGCCTATAAATTGAGTGTCTAATTATTTTATAACTGTTATTATTATTTTAGTATTTTATTAAAATTTCAATACTTTGTTTGTTCCTTTACATATTGTACAAATATTTTGGCTAACACTATATATATTCTTTGAGTGTGTAAGATTTGTTTATAATTTCGAATATTTTCTTTCAATCATTTATTTTGATGATAAAATTGAGAACACATTTTATATATCTATACTCTCATAAGATGCAAGATAAAAATTTGTAATAGTACAAAATATATAAGAAAATTTCAAAACCGCAAGAAAAAAAAATGTTTGATTAATTTCTTAGTAGGGTATACATACTTTTAAAATTTTTCTTTTTAGGCACTTTTTCCCCCCTTGGGTGCTATCCATCTAAGAATTCATTATTCAAACGGTCAGGTTTACATTCTTGTAGTCTTCAAATAAGATGAAATAAAATCATATTTAGCCTCAAGTGAAAGCATGTGAAGAATTTGACCAAATTTTCATAGAAGTATTGTTTTGTAGCCTTTTTGTATAACTTTCCAATTTTGGCAATGATGGTTGATGATTGTGATATTAATACTTATTTAGAATGACGTTTACAAACTGTGTTAGAAATACTTAATTTATTTTGTGTGTGTAAAAAGAATGTGCTTTTTTTACGTTTGTGTAATTTTATTAGTGCTCTTTAATAAATAAAAAATATTTTAAAATTTGAACCGTGAGAATAACTATCAAAATAGCGACAATAGACACATTTTTATTTAATTATTTGCTCCATTAGCAAATATTAGCTACTAATGGGTGAGTTTACCGTTAAAAAATAAAAAAGAAAAAAGAAAAAACTAGATGAGTTGTGAAATCAATTAAAATCATCCCCCATTCCCCTTTTTATAATATGATTCAGTGTTATGACTAATATGTTTAAGGTAATGGAATATTTTATTAGTTAAAAAAAAAAGATCACATTGAGAATTCGTACATCTTCACTCTAGGTGATGACTTTGAATTAAAGGTAATTGTTATTGTGACTTTCCTCAGGGGAAAAAAAATGTTGTTTCCATAACATTCTAGTTTGTCTCTTTTAATTTAGTTTTTTAAGAAAAATTTATTTCTATCTATTTTTTTTCCCTGTTAAACGAAGCAACAACAAATATCAATTAAATTATTTTTCTTTACAAAAATTACCCATCTATGGTGTGAAAAATCATTTTATGATAGTATGTGGAATTTTCTATAAAAATTGAAAGCGAATGTGAATAAGAATATGAATAAGGAACAAAAATGGGTGAGTGTTACTTGATATAACAAGTGGAAAAGAAGACTCATTTATGAAGAAAAGCAAAAAGAATAATATTACAAGGCACCATTGAAAACTCATATAATCATACACATCTTTTTACGGTAAAAAAGTAGAGAAAGAAAGAGCATTAATGATACACATATTTTCATGTACGTCATTATAACCGTTAGATAATGATCCAACTGCTAAAAATCTATAGGTAAAAAAAAAATACCTACTGGATTGGTGACCTATATATATATATATATATTAAAAAGGGAAAATGCCAGAGTAAATGAGGCATGTCATGGTCTAATGGGATTCCTTAGGAGTTGTTTGGTATGGGATAATCCTTAGGTGGGAATGAGTATCCCAATACATTTTTGTGTTTAGTACCACTTTAACCCCTAGTAAAGTAATCTCCTAGGGAATCAGACCCTCTTAATAGGGGGTCATCCTAAAGTTACTAAATCACTTGGGTTTTATATTACTCCCATCTAAAAACCATCATAAAAAAATAAAAACAAAAAAAACACGATAAAGAACTAAGCTCGCCCTAGGTTGGTTTCTCCCTCATCTGTTCCCTATCTCAGTCGGTGCCGTTCGTTGTCACCAGCCATTCTTCGTCCCTGGCCGTTCGTCGTCCCCAGACTTTCTCTACCTTCGTCCCACTTACTCCGCCACCCTTAAATCAGCTGCTCTCTTTCAGATCTGTAGAAGAAATGTTGTAGACGAATTTACTCTTTTTTAAGTCTAGTTCCATACCGAACCATCTAAGTCTAACGACTCTTTTTGAATCTTCTTCTTCTTCTTCTTCTTTTTGAGTTTCATTGTAGATTTCAAGTTTTTTCTTATGTTTTAGGGAATGTTTTTTTTTCCTCTTTGGATTTCGTTGTTGTCCCTCTTGTTATTTTGGTATGTATTGTCCTCTTAATTTGTATATATTAAATCTAAAAGAAAAAAAAATTAAAAAAAAAAGAAGTTGATCAGATTTTGTTGAAATTATTCACTATTTTGGAATTTTCGCTTATACTTAATTTGGATTAAAATGGTTGAATTCATTATTTTATAAGAAAATTTTTCATTTGATGGAATATTTTTTACTTGTTGGAATATTTAATTATTATATAAAATAATTATTCAAGGTATACACCAAAAAAATATAAATATTAGTATATTTCTATGAGCAATCAAACCAAACATAATATTCTAACCTACCTAGGAATCATGGACAAGATTCTAATACATAACCAAATATAATTATTCAAGATGGTAGATGATCATATCACCCTCTTTTGTATTCCTATTACTTTGAAAATTTAGATTATTATGTACTAAACGGCCCCTTATTAATTACACCAATTCTCATCCTCTATTCAAGTATCCTCTAAGAATTTTTGCTTTTTTATTTTTCAATTGCTTTTCCTTTTCCTCTTTCCAATTATCTAAATGAAAACATTTAATTAATAAAGGATAATCAGAATTTAAATTAGCACTGGATTCCTTATTAGTGCTCACCCCATTATACCATAAAGCAGGAACAAATTTAATTATTTTTAAAAATTTTAAACAAACTGGAACGAATTAGTTTCAACATAGAAATGGGCAAAGATTCCGAGTACCCCACAATAGCTAGCCCGTGAGAAAATGCATATTAAAAACTCACCATCATTATCTTTAACATGTGAGGTTAAACGTAACATGAGCCTTTATTGTGCTACTTTAATGGAGGGAACAACCATTTTTATTTGTTTGTTTCTCTACGATTCTTTCTCTAAGGGGCATGACATTTTTTTTTTTGGGGGAACTATGCCTCTTTTTTTCTTTTTTTTGAGTACTTCAAAAAAGTTACATGATTATTCAGGACATAATATTAAAGTCCAATATAGAAGATTAATTATGTCTACAACCTCATTTGCCTTCATTAAAGGTTGTCACATTCTCCCCGGCCTTATTATTTGTTAGTATTAATTGAATCAAGGCTATGAAAATAATTAAAAACAATTCTTTGAGAGTGTCCATGGAGGAATGAGTGTTGTGTGTGTGTGTCCACATCTTAGCCAAGAATGAGTCAATTTCCTTTGTAATTCCTAATTATAAAGAAAACCAATTAACTCAATAATAGTCTTTGATATTTTCTCTCTCTTTAAAGTGGCTTCAATAATCAGCAATTTTCAATTTTCATAGTAACCCATTTTATAAAACATTGTACTCTTTTTCTTTTTTGTGATTTTTTCCATTGGATTTTAAGCAAAAAGGATTTTTAACAAGATATTGTTGGAAAGTCAATATAATGGTTTTGTTTTGACAAAACTATATGGCTCCTCTTAGGATTTTAGTTTTCTGTTTTTCAGCTGATATTTTCCTCCTATGTGAGGATTGCATTTTTGTTCATTTTATGTACTTTTCTTTTTCTTTTATTTAATAAATTACCAGGGGGTTTAACCCTCTAGGTAACATTTTATCCAAAAAAAAGAAAAAAAAAAAAAAAAGAAGGTGGGTTTCATATTTCACAACTTATTAAGCAAGAAGTACCAAGTTCAGAGAAGAAAAAAAAAAACGAATTCTTGTTCTACTGATAAAACAAATATTAATATATTTACCATTTACGGTACTCTAATTAATAGTTTTGTTTTGCTTTGACTTACATTCGTTATTTTCTTCCCCAAGTCAATAGTAGTTCGTAAAAGTAGAAGACGTTCTATCTCACGAATTCTTCTGACTTTTTCACCAAAAAAAAGAAAAAGATACTGAAGGAAAAAAAAAGTAACTTTCTGACCTATATATATATGTATATAAATTAGGAAAACATCAAAGCAAAGTATATTTGTATTAGGATAAGGATAAGGGTAAAGACCCACCACTTATTTTACTTAGGTGCATATATCACTGTTACTTTTTGGTGCACTACAGCACTGGAAGAAGAAAAACAAAACCACTCAAAATCAGATTAAAACTGCTTCTTTTTATTTTCAGCTTAAAAGCCCTGCAGAAACTATATTAGTTGGTTTATACATAATGTTAACTTTTTTTTTTTTTTCCCAAAGCAAAAGGGAGAAACCCAAGCATCAAGATAATAAGCTATATTTCAACTATGTTAGCACCTTACTACCATACTCGTCAAATAACCTCCTTAAATTTATTAATAAGGAAAAAAGAAACAAAGTTTGACAAACCACACGGAATGAACAAAATCTATAACACAAGAAACCAAAAAGCTCCCTAGCTACAAATTCTGCTAAAAAGCACCGAGTCCACTAAAAAAATCTTAGTAGGCAGAAGCCAATTGCTCCAAAACCTGATTAACCTTTCGAAAAATATGAGATGTTCAACATATATATATATATATATATATATATATTATACAATATTAAGGAGAAGTTGATTGAAAAAAACTATAAAGGCTAAAAATGGTTTCATTATTCTAAATCAGTAAAAAGAGAGTAAAGGAAAATGGTGATTTATGTGTGCGTGGACTATGGAATGTAAAACCATATTTATTTGCTTCTTAAGAGAGAAAAGAACAACCCAACAACTGAGTTGACTGCCTAATAATATCCAATCATGGAGACACGCTTTTCTTGCTGGGTGTTGTTGGTTGAGGATGCTGTAAAAAGGTTGCTGTCCCAAATCAACATTAAACCCAAAATTTATTTCATTTTCAATATCCTTCATTTTCATTCTTGGCTTATTTTTTCTTTTTCTCCCACTTGCAAAGATAGTAACTTTATTCCCTCTTGTCAAATCCATATCTTTCAAACCCAAATTTCCTCCTAAAGCTTGGATCGCATAAATCCAAAGCAAGGTGTTTTTCAATCTGGGTATTGCAGATTTTGATTCTTCAACTCATATCTGCAAATGGGTACTGAAGATTCTTGCTTTTGAGTGAAATTTTCGATGTGGGTATTGAGGATTTTAGCCTTTTTTCGGGGAATATCTGAGACCCAGAAGAAGATTCTAATTCTCTGTCTATCTGGAAGTGGGTTTCAGAGATTATATGATTCTCTGGTGATAGAATTTGGAATTGAGTCTTGAGACTATTCGTGGGAAAGAGCAACATATTGGGTTTTCTTTGGAGAAGGGATTTGGTTTATCTCTTTTGTTTTCTTTAGTTTGGTTTCTCGAAATTTACTATGTTAGTTAATCCTTAAAAGAACATTGACATTGTTGTTAAATATTTCTTTTGTCTGTTGTTTCAAAGAGTGGTTTGTTTTTCTTTTTGCCTGAAACAGAGGCTTCTCTCTCTCTCTCTCGTTAGGAATTGTATTGTTAGTAAGTCTCTGACCGTTGTAACCAAAGAGCTTTCGTATGTACGAGAAAAGAATCTGTTGTGGGAAGGTAGTTACCAGTTTGGTACAAAGGACCAATTTTGTTACACGAAAAGATTACTTTTTTCTATTTTTTTAGTACCCTTATCTAAAAATTTCGGATGGATTAAGGATTTGGTGTTCCTTTTTATTGTTCCATTTGAGAGAAATAAGGAGCCATTTTTTTCTCAGCCAGAAGAAAGCTTTGAAAACAATTTTGTTTTTAAGGTACTTTGGATTGTGAATCTTTTGAGGGTTCAATGAAGTTTCTAAGCATTGTGGGGAATTCCTTTGGATGTTCAGCATCTGGGGAGCGTTTAGTTTCAGCTGCTAGAGATGGAGACCTTCAAGAAGCCAAGGCTTTGTTGGAATGTAATCCAAGGTTGGTGAGGTATTCCACTTTTGGTGTTCGTAATTCCCCACTCCATTATTCTGCAGCTCAGGGCCACCATGAGGTATTTTTTGGAACCAAATAGGCTTATATGTATGCTCTTGAGGAATTTCTATTTATGCGTGTATAGATATGTGTCTATATATATTATATATGTTTCAAAGGTTGGAAAGATGTTGTGATAATGATTGTATATTTCCCTGTTCTTAGATAGTCTCCCTCTTGCTCGAGTCTGGAGTGGATATTAATCTGAGGAACTATCGTGGGCAGGTAATGTTTATTGAATACTGTCATTTTAAGATTAATGTTTTTTGCTCTTATGTCCCTTGATCTTTCATTCTGAAAACTTGGTACTTTTTACTATCAAGATCTAAATCCAATTAAGATTTTGTAATTTGTTCCGTGTTTGGTGAATAGACTGCTTTGATGCAAGCTTGTCAACATGGTCACTGGGAGGTTGTTCAGATTCTCATTCTTTTCAGAGCTAATGTAAGACTATTATACCATTCTTCTATTCCTCTGACCATAAGTAGTTTTGAAGATTTTACTGGATAAGATTGGTGATGAGTTTCTGCACAAACAAAACTATAGATTCACCGAGCTGATTATCTGAATGGGGGTACTGCTCTTCACTTGGCTGCTTTGAATGGTCATTCTCGATGTGTTCGGCTCCTACTGGCTGATTACATTCCTAGCTCCCCAGATTTTTGTAAAATGTTAGGAAGAACGTTAGACAACAACGAATCATTTCCAGAATTTGATCAGAAGTAGGTTCATCTCAAACTCTTGCACTCTTTCCTTCTTATCTTTTCTGATGTGTTCTACTTGAGTTTCGTTTCTCTTTTTGGGATAGCTTGGGATACTGTATTCAGTTATTTTCTCGTTCAATTTTGTGTGCACCAGTGCTTTGTCTCAGGTAGTTAATAGGCCTGCTGATGGAGGGGTAACTGCTGTACATATGGCTGCATTGAATGGCCATGTTGAAAGTGTACAATTACTTTTAGATTTAGGGGCATCTGTTTCTGTGGTAACTGTGGAAGATGGAACTACAATCGACCTAATTGGTAACTTGCTTCATCTTTTTACTTCTTAATCAACTTTAGTCCTTACCTGCTACTGATTATGCTTTTACCCACAATTGAATCATAATAGCTAGATTTCTTCCTTTGTGAGCATAGATTTGCGGAGCATTTATCTGGGTTTTGTTTTTGATAAATTTGGATTGATGTTGGGCTCTTTCCAAGTAAACTTTTTGATCTTTTTTAAATTTCCACTTAAATGTTTCCATTTTTAATAACTACGGATGCTTTTGTATCTGGAATCTTGGAAAACAAAGTTCAAACTTGCTCTCTTTCTCATCTTTCAATTATGAGTTTACCACTACATCCTACAAAAGTGATCCCGTTGTCACTCTGTAGGTGCCGGAAGCACAGCCCTTCATTATGCTGCATGTGGTGGAAATGCTCAATGTTGTCAAGTATGTTTATAGTGATATATAAAGTTTGTGCATTTATCTTTTGACTGGCATTTGTGTTGTATTTTGACTCTTTTCAAATACATTGTTATGCAGATTTTGATAGCCAGGGGTGCCAGTCTGACGGCTGAAAATGCAAATGGGTATGCGTTCTTTTTCCCCTAGTTTTGTTGTATTGAAATCAATCCTTGTTCTTGTTTCATATCACCTGGGGTATTTTGCAATTTCTTATGACCTTAACATGGACCTTTGCGTGGGTAGTGTCTACTTTATTTGATATGCACAGTACCAATAATATTAAGATTAAAAAGCACTCCATATTATCTATTCCTCTGAAATGGGACTAAGATAAAGCATGAAGTCACAGGTTTACTCGTAGAACTAAGATAATGCATGAAGTGGCTGGTCCACAGGAGTAAACTACCATATTGGTTGTTGCCTTGTTTTTTAGTGGAGTACGCATATGCAGTTTCTACCCGTCCGTTTTTGTTTTCTGATAAAATATGAACTCAACTTCAGAATGTAAAAAAATCATGTTTTGCTAGGCATTTTTTTCTTCTTAGTTAAATTTACTCTTGCTGCATCGTTATTTGTTAGTTGTGTTTTACTAATTGGTTTATTTTTTAACTAATTGTAATGATAGTCATTCAGGTCGCATGGAATCCATTTCTTCCATGCTCCTACTGTTTAATTTATAATGATTTATTGGCAAATAGCCTTCATAATATCCCCGAGGAAGAAACTCTCGCAGGAATCTCTACAACATATTCTCTCCATATTCTTAGCAAAGGATAGAAAAAGTCCCTTCTCTTATTACTAAGGAGACTATCTACTCTTTTGACTGGCTGGAATGTGTTTGCATGGTTCTCCCAGTCAGTCTCCCTCTTCTGACAACTTCATTTGTGCACCCCTGAGGATCAGCAGCAACTTTTGTACTCTTTTATGGCTCTAACCTTAGCAGCTCCTCATTAATTAATTTTCTTGCTAAGTTTTTTGTGGGAAAGATTGACATTCCCTTGCCAACTTGTTATGTGATGTGTCTTAACAGTATTGGTTGATTTTGTTGTTAGGCATGGGTTTCTGCTAGCTTAAGCTTTTCAAATCAATATAGAATTAATGAGGTCGCATAATTTTTGTTTCTTCTCCTGTTTTGAATCTTTATAGAACGACGTCTCTCCTCCCTGTCCAATTTTTCAGTACTTTCTTTAGTCTTGTTCAGGACCTGTGGTTGTTCTAAGTAAATTGGTTGTAGCTTCAGTAATTCTTTAATTCTATGATTAAGGCCCACATTTTCACACAGCTAACTAACATACAAGTTCAAGGATGAAAGTACATTAACTCAGTTTAGCTCATTCTATATCCGAAAATAATGGAACCTGAATTGTGTTGGGCCTGTATTGTTTACTGCATCTGACAGGGTGCAAATCTTGCAAGACAGAATCAGCTTTTGCTGATCGTCTCTGAAACATAGTTCTCTTTATGAGTTAAGACTGATTTTCAATTCAAGAACATGTTCTAAATTTTTCCTTTTATGTTTTATTCTGTTTCCATTAGCTACGAATCCATTCCAAAAGCAGGATCTCTAATAAATGAGAACTATGTTGATAATTTTCCACATTAAAATAATGAGATTTAAGTTGCTCCAGCATTCCTCCAACTTGCTATCTTGTTCTTTAACAAGCTATAAATTTACTAATGTTTTCTTTTATTGTCTTAAAGATGGACGCCCTTGATGGTTGCTCGTTCATGGCATAGAAATTGGCTTGAGGAAATACTAAGCGCACAGCCACAAGGCCAGCCTCATATTTTTCTTACGCCATACCTCTCTCTTCCCCTTATGAGCATTATCAAAATTGCCAGGTGAGTGAAGTCATACCATCTATTGGCCAAGTATATTTCTAATGTCAGCACTTGTTGCTTCCTCAATAGAGAGAGAAAGAAGATCAATTTAGTGATAAGAACCAACACAGCAGTGAGAAGAACAGCGAAGAATAGAATTTTATTGCAAGAATGTGTGGACTTCGAGAGGTCCACTCTCTCCCAATTATGAGCTCAGTACTCAATTACAAGGCCGAACTGACTCTAAACAAGCCTCCAAACGTTATTTATAACCACTCTCACTGCACTAGCTAACCAAGATTACAACTAACTAACTGACCATTACTCAATTGCAACCTGGCCTAAGTAACAAACTACAATCAACTACCCAACCCAAACAAGCAGCCCTTAAACCAATACCCTGGTGGAGATTTATCGTACAGAAAAGAAAGTCGAGACTTGAGAACCATAGAAGATGATACCACTTGGATGTGTCATTCATAACATCTTGCAAAAAATCCTTTTAAAGCATGTTAAGAAATCAACCTTTCATATATTTGGATGCTTATTCAACAATTCTTTCTACCTATAGTGGCATGTAATGACAACATAATTTAGTTGACTTACTTTTCTATGTGAGTTAGGAGTTTCATCATATTGTTTGAACAAAATGCTTGTTGGGAAATCCAACTTAAATATCTCTTGTTTCCTTTGTTCCGGATTTGCTCTTACCTAGGCAAGTTAAATATAAATTTCCATCTTAACTATTTGATCATTTTCAATGGACAACTTTGTCATTATCACTAGCATTGTATTACTATAAGCTTTCTAATGAATTAAAGTTACTTTGATTTTGTCCTTTGCTGCCATTTGCAGAGAATGTGGATGGAGGAACAGTGATTCATTGACTTGCCAGGATCCATGTGTTGTCTGCTTAGAAAGGCAGTGCACAGTTGCTGCAGAAGGTAAAATTGTTTTGAAACTATTGTATTGGTCTGATATTTCGTTTGCTTACGTAGTTTTACATAAGAAATAAAATTTTCTTAGATCGTACCATAAGAGCCCAACCTTACTTTTCAACCCCTCGAGTAGTGGAAGTTTGCAAGGTTACGTGAAATCTTCTTATGATGCATACCATAATAGGTCAATCAGATACTCTTTTACCATGATCAAAAGTTGAAACCATTTTTTTTTAATTCTTTCTATTTTGGTTTAATAGTATTGTATTAAATATATCATTACGATGTAAAAACCACCTTGGTTCAAGCAGCTACGAGTGTAACCGAATTTAGTTTGTCAATTGGAAATTATGATTTACTGAATGAACCATGCTCTGTTTTCTTATTTGGAATGAAACAAACTTGTCAATGGTCCACAAATTGTCATGAACTTTCTACGTACACAAAGGCTAAACATACATTAGCACTGGATAAAATGTACTTAAAAACTTGAAAATGAAAGTGTTTTGTTCTTTTTTTCATTTTTTCTCTTTTGTTCTTTTCTTTTTTTTTTTTCTCCTTTTTTTTTTTTTTTTAACGAATGCATACACTCCTAGAGCACAAAAACACAATGATGGGTCTCATGCCACAGGTTGTGATCACGAGTTCTGCACGCGTTGTGCCTTGTACCTTTGCTCCACAAATTGTACGACCACAGTTGCTCATGGTCCACCAGGCTCAATTGCATGTCCTCTCTGTCGAAACGGCATAATGTCATTTGCCATGCTTCCAAGCACAAGACCAGTGGTCAAAGAGATTGCAAGAACAAGTTTGTCCCTCACATTTTGCACTTGCTCCGGCGAGGCACTAGCAGAGTCCACCACCTCACTAACAACACCATTTTGCAAGCCGGAGTTTGGTTGCTCACAAATCTCCCCTCTCGGATCTTCTTTTCGATCCTTGAGCTGCCAAAGGTTCCCATCAATGAAAATCAATTCAAGCCTGTGTATGGGAGCTCCGGACGTTAGTCCTTCATTGATACCTTGTGATGTTGATAGGAATTTGCGAAACCACTTGGCTAGGTGTTCAAGATCGGGGTTTAGACGATCGACATCTCATGCCGAAGGCAGAAGGTCATGGTTCTCTGCACTGAATCAATATGTAACAACCGGTAGTGGATGCTAGAGTTCTTTATTTACCCTCTAAGCATCTTATTTTTCTATCATGATGAGTTTCTTTTCATGTGGTATTTGTCACTCCGATTATTTGAGATAAAAGCATTCTTCATCTTAATAGCGTGTGTATATATTCGTGCAAGAAAAATGCAACTGGTAACAAAGTCAAGACCAACAAAAGGAAAAAGAATACACTGCCTGAGTGGCCGTTCCAAGAGGATGAAAAGAAAAACTGGTAGCTGATTTTGGGGCACTCATTTTCTAAGTTGGGATTCATTATAAACTGGTCCCTTACTTATATTTTATGGAAGAATAAGCTTAAAATTTGAGATGTATTTCTGTGTTTGATGATTGAACTTGTGTTTCTCCTCCCACCTTTTCTGATTCCCCCCTAAATTATGAAGTTTAAAACGACTAATTGCATTTTAAGGTCGCTGACTGAATGGACTTTCATTTTTAAGATGATATTTTTTTTCTTCGTAAATACATATAAAGACCCTTCCCTAAGCATGAATGACTCTTATTAGTTTCACAATTTTTTCTACCGTATAAAAGTGAGTTGTGACCAGCAGTAGCATTGAAGGGTCCTCTACATAATGACAAATTCTCGTTTTGAGTCATAATTACTAGCGTCTAGAGATGAAGTAGTGCCCTAATTTCTTATTATAAACCACTAATACACATTAAGCTTGAAGCCATCTAAATCTCAATTTTTCACACAAAAATTCTTCTATGAGATGAGACCTATTGCCTACCAAATTTGTTGTGAATAATGTCTAATGTCAATTGGCAACCACATTGATGCTTTGTCTTACAGTTCAATTGAGAAGGGTCAAAACTTAAAACGTATACACAATTAATTACTAACCTTTTCTGCTAGACTTATTTAATGTTCATTTTTAGTGTCAGTATCTCGTTACAGGAAAACCATCATGATTCGTGAAACTCTTTTGAAGTTTGAACGTGTAAACAGTTTGTGCTAGTAGAAAAAATCCAATTAAAAAAAAAAAAAAAACGAGAAGGAAAAAGAAAAAGAAGCCTATAAACTTATTGCATGTATGATGGGTCATGTACTTCTAGTAATGTATTTTTTGAGTCATCTCTATCCATTTACTTTGTCTATATTGTCTCTTTCAATGTTGTTCTTTTTAACGCACTCATGACCTATTCAGCTATGCTATTTTCATGAAAGAAATGCTTTCCACAAACTTTCTTAATTATTTGTTTTTCAATTCCTTTTTCTTGCTACTCCATAACATACAATTATTTTTCGAAATCTTCTGAGTTTCAATAGTTTTTCTTTTGTTTTTTTTCCGTTATCTTTGTTTCTTTAAAAAAAAAAAATTCCTATGAGTAATAATCTAGCTCCATTTTAATATTCCAATATTTCTCATAGTAACCCTAGATTATACGAGTATGAAACATTTGTAAAAGGAGGTCACCTTATCCTTGTATGTGGGCTAGTACTCAGTCTTATTTACATATCTAATCTCTCTCTCTCTCTCTCGATATATATATATATATATATAGATAAGCTACGCAGGAAAATGAGAAACTCCAATATATTTCATTTTAGCCGAACAAAATAGAAAAAGCTTTATACATTACAAGAGAAAACGACCAAGACATCTAAGAGAATAAGATCAGCTAAACAAGCTCTACCACTAGCTCTTAAACATGAAAAAATTAAAAGAAGTATTCTACTAGTTTCTTTAAATAAATAACCATGTATAAGCAAAGGTTTAATGCATTTCACTTAAATATAAAGTTACAAGAATAAATGATAAAAGCTCAGGAGGAATAGGTAAAAACAGATAAGATGAGAATATTGGCTAAAATGCCACTAAAAATAATAAATAAAAATAAAAAATAAAATTATAATAACTAAACTAAAATACTTAAAAAGTCTTGCAAGGTCAAGAAAAAAATAATATTTATATATTTTTTATATATATATAAAACTATAATAAGCTCAGTAAGATAGCACCCTTTTAAATCAATATTTGCTTTCAAGCTCAGTTGTTGGAGAACCCCAGTTGATAAATGGACGAGTGAAACAAGCTTGGATCCAAAACTGAGGATGGGTAGTGGATGTCGATGACCTCAGGAGACCATTGTGTTTAAAAGGAGTAAGAAAAGACAACATTGAGAAAAATTTGATGAGAGGACAGAAATGAAATGAATTTAGGATAAGGAATTTAGTTAGCTATCTATGAAGTGATGTAAATGGGCAATGAAGAGATGGGTGGAGTTTATATAGAGAGAAAAATGAATGAGAAAACAGACTTAAGAAGCTCTGACATTCCAAGTATGTGTTTTGGTTCCAGCAAAACAGTTTATATAAAGGAAAAACAGCTGAACTATTTGATTTGATTTTTTTTTTTTTTCAGTTTGTTAATGGATTTTTAGTTTTTCCACGTGTATAATATTATTAATAATAATAATAATATAATGATCAGTTAAATGGTGACTGATTTGAGAGGAGGGAAGCAAGGGAAAGTACAGAAGAAAGCAGCGTGAGTAATGTGACTCATCAACCTGATCTGACTCCATCATCCGTCTCACTCTCACATCTTTTACCCTCTTACTCACGTAAATATACCAAAGAATAAGAAGTACATATGGACTCGGAATTTTCTTTTGTCCTTTTTATCAAAAAAATAATAATAATAAATTGACAAAGAATGAACATAAACATATAGAAGATTCAAACAGTTAATTTGTTGGTACAATAATTTTTTCTTCAGCTCACGCGAAATGCTTTTTTTTTACACAATTACTCACACCGTATACTTGTATAGGACACGTGTCAAATTTTTGTTTTACAAAAAATTTGCCGTTGTTTTTTCTCGGTGGAGAATTTGTCAAGAAATGTAAAACCCTTGTATTTCATGTACTTCTTATTAGTAACTTATGTTTACTAGGTATATAGTTGGAAAAGAGACACCTAATACTATCTTTTGAAAAAGAATATCAATTATCCGATTTTACTTAACTTACTTATTTCTATATGGTTTTTGTGTTGAAAAATATCCAAATTTGCTTAACACTCTATAAACTCATTTTTCTCACGGATTTGATTCTTTTGAACACTCTTTACTTCCTTCTCTTCTAATAAGATTTCACTTCTTTATTTATTTGTTTCCTCTCATTTTCAGCAAAAAAGTATAGGAAAATTTAGAATAAGCTCTGTAAAGCCCCGAATAATAGTAGCTAATGTAAGCTCTTCGGTCCAAATCATGAGCATGTATAAGACGATCAAAATAAGTTAATGGATATTAATTCAAAGCTATGAGAATTTAACGTCTTTAATTTCTCAAGACCTTCTCGATGGGTTTTCTTATTCTTCTTCTTCCAAGATTGTGAACGATACCCAGGAGCTTGACCTCCATTTTGTGATTTTTCTTTTAGGTTTCTTTAGCTTTAATTTTGTTGTTTGAAATACAGACAACTAGAGTGTCGGGGCTTATTTATTTTTCTGATGATGAATCAGTATGTGAGGTATTTGCTTAGTTGTTTTAACCTGAGATTTATTGAAAATTAAAAATTTTCCTATTGTTTTTGTTTCTTTTATCTGATATGCATACATTCATACATGCCATAATATACAAAAGTATTTGAAGTAGACAAATGATTGATGAAATTAGGTAGAATTATTGGAAGTGGAATTGTTGCACACCAAATGCTCGATAAAATTGCTCAATAACAATTAAGTAGAAACCTCCGTGGTTTCCTGTGATTTACTTAGCTACATGATATTCTGCAAAAAGAAAACTACGATAGTTTTTAGAAAATCTTCTTGGTTTTCTGTAATTTACTTAGCTGTGGGGCATTCTGTTAAGGGAAACTATAATAGTTTCCAAGAAACCTTCGTGGTTTCATGTGATTTATTTAGCTATATGGAATTCTGCAAAAAGGAAACCACGATAGTTTCCTGTGATTTATTTAGCTACAGGGCATTCTGCAAAAAAGAAACCACAATAGTTTCCAGGAAATGTTCGCAGTTTCTTATGATTTATTTATGTATAGGACATTCCGCTAAAAAAACTAAACTGGTTTCTAAGAAATCTTTGTGGTTTTCTGTGATTTACTTACGTACAGGATATTCCACTAATAGGAAACTTCTGTGGTTTCCTGTAATAAAAAAAATAAAGATGGCTTATTACTAAAATGCCACTGTGTTTTCTAGCTTCCAAAGTATTTAGAAAAATGTCGTAAAAAGGTTGTATGAAATTTTTATTATTTTTGAAAGGTCGTAAATTTGGTAATATTTTTTGAAAAATAGGTATAAGTGTCTAATTCCCTATATAGTAGAGTTGTTAATGTGGGTCGAACTTTGTGAGTCGACTCACATTCTAAAAAAAAAAACACGGTACTGGTCAGACCCGACCTACATTAATGTGGGCGTAGGCCGACCCATTATATATATAATAAGGACTGGGTTGAGTCTCAGCAATAGGTCCATCTCCGGACTCACATTTAGTTATTTTATATATTATTTTGAATATATTTCTTAATAAAAATTTTAAAAAATCTTAATTAAATATTTTCATTTATATACTTTTAATATTATTTATTTACTTATTTTTATTTATTTTTAATTTATTCAAATTTTAAAAGAATATAAATGTGTTTTAGCCAGGTCCAAAATTTAACCCATATAAGTACATATTTGATATTTTATAGTATAGAATAATAACGAAATTAGGCCTATATTTGGCCAGTATTGACAAGGCCCACTTAAGTCTGCATAAAATGTAGGCAAAGCATGTGGTCTGGACCGGTCAGCCCCATATTTTAGACGAATCGGGCCTAAACTCGGTATAAAACTCATGTAAGCTTATTAAATGTAGGTCGGCTCAGCCCAACTTGACCTACTTTACATCTCTAGTAGATAACATTGGTGGTATTTTTAATTTCTAAACATGACTTCTAATCCTTACTTTCATTGCGATGAATTTTTTAAATATAGAGGTTGTCAATGATGGATTTTTCGCAATCTTTCCAACTAGTTGGAGCAGGTACGAGAAAATATTGAAAAATAAAATTATCCGAAAGGTTAATTAAAACTCATTAGTATCAAAAGTATATGTATTTAGAATATTATATACATAACGATAAAGATATGAAGTTTAGAAAAAATATGTCTGGTTTTGCCACAAATTCAACACGATTGATTATTATGTCTGGCTTCAGGTCCAAATCCTGAATTGAGAAAAAAATAAATAAATCTCAATTACGAATTGATGCATATTTGCTAATTATAAATATACTGTTTGCTGTGAATCACAAATTCTCTTTCAAAATTCTCATTGCTCGCCGCTCTAATTATAATCTACTGTTCAGATTCATTAATTGCATAGTAATGATGAGGACTAGTACTATTCTTTGAACACGTCCTCTGTCCTATATTTATTGATACCACTGGAAACACATGGTTTTGAGCCTCCTTCTGCCTTTCATGCGTATGTACATTGCATTGAAACTTGAAAACAGGATTCTCTGAAAATTGACATTGAAGATGATATTTCTTTTTCTTTCTTCATTGTTGTTGTACGCTTAAAATTTGTAATTTAGAAAAAAGGAAAGGAAAATTAATTAGCCTCTGATATTTGCCATCAATATGAATTTGTCTCTTTATTTTTGATTTTGTATTCAAATACCCCTTAGATGGCAAATTTGTTCTTCTTTTTCCCATTCACTTTTGACTTAGTATTCAAATGCCCCCTAAAATGATAAAGTTGTTATTCTTTTACACCTTGAACTCTAACATCGTTAGAAATTTATTAATGAACAATATCTAAATAATCATTTTACTATTTAAATAGCTAATAAATATCTTTTACTATTTTTTTTATATTAGACATTTCCAAACAACTAGTTTTTATGATTAAATAAATAAAATAAATGAAAAGAGGCAAAAAATAATAATTTTTAATAGTTATATATGTATATGTAAAACAAAAAATAGACAAAATAGAGCAATTTTTGCTTTAATTCATTAGTGTCAAAATATTTTTAAAGTTATGTAAAAAAATGCATATTTTCATATTCGAAAGACTTTCTAGAAAATAAAATAACTATTTATCCTCTTATTTTTCATGAAAAATACTCATTTTATTTCATGAAAATTCATGAAATAGTTATTTTAAGTTATTTTATTTTATTTTCTAGAAAGTCTTTCAGATATGAAAATATGCATTTTTTTTTACATAACTTATAAAAATATTTTGACACTTATGAATTAATGCAAAAATTGCTCTATTTTGTTTATTTTTTGTTTTATATATACATATATAGCTATTAAAAAAAATATTTTTCTTTTACTTCTTTTCGTTTATTTTATTTATTTGATCATAAAAACTTAATTATTTGGAAATGGCTAATATAAAAAAAATAGTAAAAGATATTTATTAGCTATTTAAAAAGTAAAATACTTATTTGGCTATTGTCTATTAACAATTTTCTAATGGTATTAGAGTTGAGGGGGTAAAAAAATAACATTTTTTCCATTTTAGGGGGCATTTGAATACTAAGTCAAAAGTGAGGGGATAAAAGAGGAACAACTTTGTCATTATAAGGGGCACTTGAATATTAAGTCAAAAGTGAGGGGGCAAGAGAAGAATAAATTTGTCATCTAGGGGGCAGTTGAATACAAAATCAAAAGTAAATGGGCAAATTTATACTGATAGCAAATGTGAGGGAGTAAAATGACTAATTTTTCTAATAATAATAATAATAATCAAAAAGCCAAATTAAATAAACGAAAATGGTCATTATGTAATATGCATGCACCCGTACATACTTAGATAAAATGACCAAAATGAAGTTCTCATACAAAACTAGCAACATTAATATAAAAATCTCGGGTGATGAGTCAAGCTAGTATATATACGCAAATATATGCATATATATTGATTGCCAATCTAGTAGGTATTTTTTTTTTATACCTATGTGTAGATATTTTTTGTAACCATTAGATCATCATCTAATAGTGATCCAGCGGATATAATGAAGTGCATAAAAAAACGTGCATCATTAATATTATTTCTCTCTCATACTTTTTATAATAAAGAAAATATGCATAATAATTTTTCATTTGCCGAAATGATACCTATGTGTAGTTTAAAAAAAAAATACTTACTGGATTGGTGCCCGTACATATTATGTATGATGCATTTAATAAATGGAGAATGCATGCTTGGATACATTAGAATCCTCCCTAATAAATATATACAAATAGATCTTGCACGAGCGAAATTAACCAGGTACGTAGTAGGTGCAATATAATTGGAGTATTCAAGCTTTTCTTATTTTTTTTTTATTTTTTATTTTTGGTTAAAACTCGGGTGCTATACATGGAATATTTTTAAGCTGATGTTTTATGCTCAAAATCCTTTGCCAAAAAAAAAAAAGAAAAGAAAAAAAGAAGCGGAAATGAGAGTTATCTCTTAAGTTTTGCTCTAATACAAACTGTTAAATAATATGCGTCAAGAGAACACAACGTCCAATGTGGAATATCGATATGATATATATAGACTGCCAAACCAAATCTTTTGGTTCATTTTAAGGAGTTTGGGAAAAAACACAAAACAGCTTTGCATGTAAAAGCTGGCTTTTTATATAGACAAATCTCTCTCCCACAAATCCAAAACTGGGTCTTCTCTTTCGTCTTCCTTCCTTCCCTAGATAGATCCATGTATTGTTCTTTATGACCACCACTTTATTTTTGGTCCTCAGTTCACTATAGTCTTATCTTATTGTACAAAGCTTTAAACTAGCCAGGGTTTTGTCTGAGCGAGTTGTTGTTTCAGTAGTACTACGTACTACTCACTATACTGATCCTGAAAAGGAGAAATTATTCCAGTGTGACAGACTGCACTCCAAGTCTATACATAGCCTACTATAGTATATACTCATCATATCAAAATATGTACGTTCTTAATTTTATGTTTTTTTTTTTTTTTAAGAACAGCTAGACTTATTTATTTTCAAATTTCAACAAATGGGGTCAGCTTTATTATTTTGGTCCCGTTTGATTCGCCTATTTGAATGTGTGTATTTGAATAGAAATTGTGGAATGTGTTATAATTGGAATGGGAGACATTTGAATGGAAAAAATAATAGAATGTGTTATAATTAGAATGGGAGCATTGGAATGGACCATTCAAAAACACCTCCCTCCCTTCATTCTCATTCAAGACACAAAAAAACCATTCCAATGGTTAATTTTTCGGATAGACCATTTGAATGAAAAAACTGAATTGTTGAAACAAACACACATTCTAAAAGATCATTTGAATGGAAAAATTGAATTGTTGAAATAAACACACATTCAAATAGCTTTTCCATTCCAATAGAATGGAATAGTTAAAACAGACGGGGCTTTTGTTTTTTGAACAGTAGAGGATCAGCTTTATTAAGCTTCACAATCATCACAACCTTCTTGATGGGACTACACATAGTGTATTAATTAAATCACTATTTTTACTATATAATTATTTTATCTTTTATAATTTATTAGTTTTTTTCTACAACTTGTTGCAGCCGCCTACGTAAGACAACAAAGATAAGAAAACACATGATCAGCTACAACATAAATGCTGTGAGCTCTTATGGTACAAAATATTGGCTAATGTGGTTGTACTTTTGTGTAATTTTACGTTAAATATTTAATTCCAAATTAAACGCCTCTTTCTCTCTCTCCTCTGTTGTCGTCTGATCATCATGATCTGCTTCTTCATAATTTGGAGCCTTTATGAGTGTTAAGGCCACTTACCTGTTTTTGTGTTTGTGCCTTAGTTACTCTTCTCATGACTCGTCACTGCCTTGCATATAGGATATATTCTAGTGCAGTTATTTCCTTCGCCAGAGGACTGGTGTGGGAATAAGCAGTCATTGGCTTGGCTTTGAATTCAAGCGTTTCGCTTCCACGCAACTGAGACCATTAATATATCATTTGCCTGATTGGTCCCATTAGGTACTGTATTTATAGGTATACATCCATTCTATACGTATTAGACCACTGTATGGAAAACTGACTTTGAAATTTGAATGGCTTCCTTTTGTTATAGATTAACAATATTAATAGGCTCTGAATTATACTTGTTGTACTGTTTTAGTTCTTAAAATTTTAACTTACATAATAATGACTCCTGAATTATGTAATTGTTGCAACAATGACTTTTTTGTCACAATTTATTAAATATTTAGTAGAAATAAATCATTACATAGCACATAGTTTGATAACTGTGATCAAGAATGAGATTCAGAATTTTTAACATACATAGAGGCTACCAAAACTTATACAATTATTGAGCAATGATCTTTTTTTTTCCCCCAAACTGTTAAATTTTTAACATAAATAAGTCATGTGTAAAGCAGACAGTTTAGTAATTATGACTGAAAATGAAATTCTGACTCTTAAAAATAAATAATGCCTAAATGTATATTTTGTCTATAATTGTCTTATATTAAAAAAATTATTAGTTTATGACAAATAGGTCACTGTAGTAACAATTGCATAATTCAAGGGCTACTATTATATATGTAAGTTGAAAACTCGGGAGCCAAAATTGTATAATAAATATAATTCAGGAGCTATCACTGTATTTAACCCTTTTGTTTTATACCATTCAAAACCAAATGCACTACAAAGTAAATATTTGGTGAAAACTTTTTAGTTTGGAGAAAAAATATTGGCAACTAAGTGAAATTTGTAAGTCACGTTTTTTTGGACTAAAAGAGATCATCTTGAAAAGAAAAAAAGTACAAAAAATCTTCTATCCTATTTGTTTTAGCAAAATATCATTTTCTACCATGTGTTTTGAAAATACTAAATGTATATATCTCTTCTATTTGTCAAATTGGGGTCAAACTTATTAGATTTGGTCACAATTATATTATGAAATAATACTAATACCTTTGTCAAAATTAATCAAATAGTCTAATTACCACCTTCACTATTCTACAACAAAGCGCTCATTTAAAAAAAAAAATAGGTAATAACTTTTTAAGAATAATTTTGACTATTTGGCGTGTAAGTTGTTTGGTTGTAGCTTCAGTGAATAATTTGTATTTGATCAATGATAATTTGTTTATTTTCAGATAAAAAATTTTAATAGAAGTTAATAGAAATTTGTCATGAGAAAAAATTTTGACCTAATTTGATAAACTAATTAAGGGATAAATTTTTTATTTCTAAAAACACATGATAGAAACTGGTATTTTGCTAAAATAATGAAATTTTTTCGTATTTTCCCTTTTGCAAAAAAAAAAAAAAAGAAAAAACCTCTGGGTCTAACTTTCGTCCACGCCACTTTTAAGTGTCTAGTCCATCAAATTTCTTATTATTTATCCTAGAATCATTTTACATGAATTACATTTATCACACCACTTAAAATTTTTGAACCTCCTCTCTTTGATATTCATTCTTCTTGGGATTAATTACATTGATAACCCTTGAGTTATACTTGTTATAACATTTTGGCTCCTGAATTTTCAACTTAGATGGTATACTACATACCCCCAAATTATGTATTAATTATTGCAGCAATGACCCCTTTATTATAAATTATATTTTTAACATAAATGAGTAATTTATAAAGCATATATTTTGGTAACTATCACCAATAATGAGAGTATGAAATACTGAGAATTATGCAATTATTGTAGCAATGATCATTTTGTCATAAACTATTAAACTTTAACAGAAATAAGTTATATACAAAGTAGACAATTTAGTGACTGTGTCGGATAACGAGATTCTAACTTCCGGAGCTAAGCAATGTCCAATTTTTTTAATTATTTTATTTATTTATTTAATTTTTTTGCTTTGGCAAATTCAAATGTAAAGTGTTGAAAAACCCTTTGAGAATTCAGGATTTCTTTTCTGCTTTTCTATGCATATACATATAAGATAAGGGTTTTTGGCATATTTGGCCGATACGTTATTCACAAGTTGGCAAAGTAATCCCCGAGTTCTTTTTTTTTTTTTTTCCTGGTAATTAGATCCTTCAATTTTAAAACTTTTAGTAGTTAAATCCTTTTTATTTGTTAATGTTATAGATTTTATGAAATTGAACATATTTAAGTGAAAGAAATTAATAGTTCACTAATACTAATTATTTTAAAACGAAAATTAAAAAAAAAGGTTTATAAGAGAAATTTTAAAATTTTCAATTTATTTATTTTTAGATTAGTTTGTTAATTGTAATTAATTTTAGTTATTTTCCTTTTAATTCCAACTAGTGTTGGTAAACTATTGATTTTGACCGTCAAAAACCTAGTTATTTTAATAGATGTATGATTTTTTCTTTTTATAGCTACATGTCTGAGTATATGTATTTTTACACTTGATATATCTACTTATACTAGCTTTAGTTTATGTGATGGGTATATTAATTTTTATACTGAGTACATCATATTTTACAGTTGGTATATCCATTGATATACTTGTCATTTTATTATAGCATTTGAAAAATGGGCATTTATTTAAAATGGGTGCTCACAATTTGGTCATTTTGATAGAAGCCATTTTATACCACATTGTACAATTTTAAGCATAAAAATTATACCTAAAAATTGGTATACAATGGATAATACCACGTAAGACATTATTTTCTTTTCAATCTTTAAGGAACGAGAAAGACATATTATATATATATATATATAATTATTGTTTGAAAAAATAAAGAACCATTAATTTACTATCATTTTTTTCTAGGTTATAACTAAATGTAACTAACTAATTTAGCAAAAAAAATACTCGGTAATATAGTGTCATTTTTTTTTAAGCTAAAGAACCTATAATAACTATATGGTTTTTTAGTAACTATGTTTTATTGGTTATTATTTTACGATTGCTATTTGGTTTCTAATTACTAGTAGTAATGAAATAGGTAACTCGAAGTTAGAAACAAAAAACAAACTTAATTATTAAAAATCAGTAACCAATTTTATTAATATGGTTAGTGATAATGAGAAAGCAATTAAGGTAGTTACTAACTTGAGAAACTAATATGGTTACTAAAAAACCAAACTGATTACTAGCTTTTTTTTTCCTTATTATTAAGGAAATAATTACTAGTTACTCTTGAAACTAAAAACTAAATTGGTTTCTACTGGTAATAAGAAAACCAATTTAGTAGTTGGTTCATAATTTGGTTAGTAAAAAGAAACTAACTTGAGAAACTAATTTCGTTATTGGGAAACCAAATTGCTAACTATTTTTTTTTTTTTTGAGGAAATAGTTATTGGCTACTTTTGAGACTAAAAACCAAACCAAATTAGTTTCTATTTATAACTAGGAACCAATCTAGTAGTTAGTTACTAGTTTGGTTGCTAACAAAAAAATTAACTTGAGAAACCAATCTAGTTATTGAGAAATTAAATGGGTTATTGACTATGCTTGAATCCAAAACTAAATTAGTTTCTACTAATAACCAGAAACTAATCTGGTAGTAATATAATTTTTTGAAATTATAAACTAATTTGGTTAATAATAGAAAACCAACTTGAGAAATTAATCTAGTCACATAAGAAACCAAATTAGTTACTATTTTTTTTTTAAATAGTTACTAGCTATTCTTGAAACTAAAAGCCAAACTGGTTTTCAGTGGTAACAAAAAACTATTAACCAATTTGGTTAATTTTGTTAGTGGAAATTAATAATTAAATTAGTTTCTATCTGTAACCAATATTGAAAAGGAAAAAAAATAAAAGAAATAAAAACAAATTGGTTTTCACAAGTAAATAGAAACCAATATGAAAACAACAATAAAATTAGTAAGAAAATTGGGTTTTTCGAAATTAGGAACAAAATTTGTTACTAAAAACTAATAATTAATATTTTAATTGGAAACTAGAAGATAGTAATTAGCAAAAAAGAGTTAATGCTTCTATCTGAAAAAGAATATAAGGCAAAAGGAAAACGAAAGAAGGCAAAAAAACAAGTAATTTTAAAGAACATATAATGAAA